>VDFB02194175.1:0-14053 GCA_007258455.2 Sequoia sempervirens | reverse complement strand
CCTAGACCTAGTGGACGTTGCAGGAGTACTTGGTGAAGGGTTAGACACTGTCACTAGCTTAGACTTAACCTCAGCTGAAGCATCCTAAGTTTTAAGTCTTTTAACCCTCTTATGTTTTGGTTTCCTTTTTGGTATAACACTAGATTCACTATGCTCTGGGTCTCTCATGTTTGCAATGCAAATGGAACTATAGTTTACAATTTCTTACAAACAAATGAAACCCTTCACAATTATGATAGGACAAAGTACTACTATTGAATAGGACGCTTTTCCTCACAATTTTATACAATGCTTAATCACCAAATTGAAATTACCAGTAATGAATAGGTAGACAATCCCCCCAATTTCTTATCAAATTTCTAAGGCATTCACCTCACTACCTTAGTTAGAAGGAAATATCAATTTTTCTTACCCGGGTGAAAGCTATGCCACTCTGGTTGTTGATAACTTCTAGAGCTTGCCTCACAACTTCTTCAACTTCTAGTATCCTTTCTGCTAGCCAATGAATTTGAATGCACGGTCAACCATATATCTACTTTCTATTGCAGCCAAGAGAGAGGTGTTTCACCATTAATACTTGATAGTAAGCTCATGCAAGCAAACTAACAATTAGTCCTTTAGGTTTAAATCCTGATCGTCGATCTTTCAGCTTTAAGACAAGATCATTGGTTACTAATTCATCTTGCCACCTTCCTCTTTGCTTTATATGAAGTCCTCAGGATTCTTCCACGTTGTCTCTTCATGTAGTAGTTGTCACTCATTGTTGATTTACTTCATCCTCGCCCAGCTCCATTAGCAATGCAAGAGTTTTATGTGATGAAATCTCAGCCCTTAGATCTACAGCCCTTTCCTTGATCATGTTCCTTTTCATCACTCCTCGTTGATCCAAATTTGCACCTTAGCTCCTATCACTGACAAGAGATAAAGTGAAAGCATCATATTTGGACATGGTATGTGCAAGATCATGATGGCCCAAAAAGTGGCAATATGATGGGTATATATAGGGTATGTGGCTTGACAACTTCCTATTTTCACCAAAATTGATGAAACGAAAAAGGGTTTTAAAGGAGATTCTTAGCTTCCACTAATATAAATTATGCTTTATTTTGAATTTAATAAATAATTACTACTTATTTCTATTTTAATTACAACCAATGTCTTGATTGATAGGTTGATTGAAAAACATCTATAGCTTCAAATGGTGTCACATTTATTGAATCCTTGAAAACATGCTACCACATCTCTATGCTTTGTATAATTATAGGATTAAAAAAGAAAAATTGAATTTCCATGAAGCCTTGACCGCCATGCGTTAGACATACCATTTCTTTTATATTTTTAAAAGTTGTAATAAAATATTCATAATTAATTATTCACTTGGAAAAAAAATTACAAAAATATGCACTAACGATATGAGCTCTACCCATATCTAAAATGTTATAAAAAAAATATTATCATTTATTGGTGGTTAGGTGGCTCTATGGAATCTCTATTTTTTCCCTAAAAATTTAAGTACTAATGATTGGAAATTTCAAATTTTCACCAAATAGATTTTCTTTTAAAAATAAACCTAGTATTTAGGAAACTACATTCAATTCTTTGATATAGATTCTATTCTTACACATTTTGAAATAATATAGATAACTTATTCAAAAATTTTACGGAAGTTTCCTTACCTCGATTTCAATTTTGCCACTCATGGGCCTATCTATTTTTCCATGATGATCCTGCACATGCCCACATGTACACTTGCATGAGAAATTAGTTTGATAAAAGGTATCGTATATAAGATGTACCCATATTAGCGAAAGAAACTTTAAAATGAGGATATTTTATTGCTCACCGCTAATCAAAACTAAGTCTTTGAAATGGATCAATGATTAATGATAAATTGTCAAGCCATCGGTCATCGCTAATTATCCTCATAAGATCTACAAGAAATTGGTGATGAGAGATAAATATAATGCGTCACATTATGCAATATCGCTTAATCAAGAACCTAATGCAATAAAAAAACTGTGGAGAAGTGATGAATGGGAATTCATCTCCTCGCCATCACTAATTTGAAAAATCATTTCACAACATATAAAAGATAAGCTTATGAAAAATAAGATCATAAGGATCGAATGCTTCGCTCATCACTATTACAATATTGAGGGTTCAGCAACCATTAGTGATAAGCGATCCCTCAAAGATACTAAGAACCTCCCTCATCGCATATTTAAATTAGAAGCTCCAACAGCTATTTGCGATGAGTGATGTCAAAGGGATATTACTTCATCGCTCATCGCTGATTTAGAACATACATCTCAAAAGTGATCAGCGATGAGCGAGAAAGATAGAAGGCCGACTGAACTTAAGTGAAACCTTTAGGCATGTGCTCATAAGTTGTTTTAATGGAGGGGACTTTCTAGGATGATACGATAGAAAGGATTCAAGGACAGCTAAGCCATAATAATAGAAGGGATGTAAAGGAAAAATAGGTCTTTAACTTAACCTCTATAAAAATAAAAAATTTAGGACTTAGGATTGGGGAACCGGTTACCAATCGATAATGATAGACACAAGAAATTTTAAGATGACCGGTCAACAGGAAATAGCAAGTCAACAACAAAATAGAACATTACAAGTGCTTATGAAAAATAAATCCTAAACCCTCCCAAATGTGACAAGGGTTTTAAAATGGAACAAGAAAATCAAAGTTTCATCAATGGCTCTGTTTGGGGATGTATGTCTCTTGTAGGCATGGAAAGATCCCAAGAATCTCAGATTGAAGCATAGAAAAATATGGATTAAAAAACCAGAGGACCCAAACCAGGGAGCTACCCAGACAAGGTAGCAGGACCAAAGCAAACACAACCAACACAAACACACCTATATACATAATATACAAAATTAAACCGTACATGGAGAATAACATACTTAGGAGAAGTATGGCTTTAAGAACTGTCCATGTACTAGCAGTTTGAAAAGTTCACCTTTTAAGCTCTAAAGGAAATATGAATCTTCCCCATGAGTGGTGGCTATCAAATAAGGGCCATTCTGTAATGCTTCAAATTTCCCATGCTTGCCCTTATCCTGAGCTCTTGCATTCCAGGCTAACACCATACTATCCACTTCAAACTTTCTAGGAGAAGCTTTCTTGTCATATAGACGCTTAACTTGTAATTGCATCTTCATGTTTTTAACCTGAGCTTCCCTCCTGGTCTCATCTAACTACACCAGATTAGTTATTTTTTGTTGCATATCATCACAGATTTCTTCATCATATTCCTGCATGAATTTATACATCTTGAGCAAGCTATTTTGTGGCAATCTAGCTTCTAGACCATATACTAAGCCAAATGGTGAATAACCAGTAGCCTTGTTCACAATCACTCTATCTACCCAGAGTGCCAATTTTAACTTTGAGTCCCAAGCCTTTTTGTTCTTTTCCATAACTCTCTTGATTATCTTCATCAAGCTCTTATTGCTTGACTCAGCTTGACCATTTCCCTGAAGATGGTAAGGTGAAGAGTAAGAGACTTGTATACCATGTCTTTCACAAAATTCCTTGAATTCATCTAATCTAAATCATACAGTATTATCTAAGATAATCCTCTCAGTGGACTCCGTGATTTGATAAGAATTTTATTTCTAATGTAAAAATAAACTTACTACCTTTCTTGTTTCCTTCTTTATGGGTATTCCTTCTACCCATTTTGTAAAAATAGTCAAGGGCAACAAGAATCCATGAGTGGCCTCCACTATATATTTTTCTCGTATTTCTCATGAAACTTCAATTCCCCATTGTTCAAAACGGGCTTCAACTATCATAGGCCTAAGTGGTAAATTCCCCGAGAACTTCAACTTTCCTAAGAACCTTTAGTGCTAATCACAAGTTTTAAGAAATCTATGAGCATCCTTAAAATAGTAGGCCACCGTAATTCAAATTTTAAAACCTTTGTGTGCAAGGGTCTTTTCTATGTAATGGCCACCACATACCCCCACCTGCATCTCGTAGAAGTTCTAATGCCTTCTTTCCAGACCTACACATTTAAGAAGCACAATTCATCCAGTTTCTCCAATTTCATGACTCATTGTCAATAACACCATCCAAGCTTCTCCACCATGACTCATTGTCAATAATCACATACTTGATAGCATGCAACTTCAATGTTCTTTTTTCATTGTCAGCCATGTCAGTAGGACACTGCAAGGTTTGTAAATATTGGATAATTCTTCTATACCATTTGCATGTTTGCATATCACAAAGAGGTGCAACATCAATTACTTTAGCTTGATTAACCCAATTAGCTTCCAAATTAACCTTTGCCATCAACTTGGCTAGGCCTTGTCCTCTTACCAGTTTGGTAATCTGAACATCGATGTTAAACTCTTGTATCCTATTGATCCATGTACACCTTCTACCTATTGTCTATTGTTGAGTAAAGATATCCTTCACAGCAGCACTTGGTACAAAAGCTATAACTGTAGCACCTTGTAGGTAAGTTCTAAAATTCTTCATGTAGCCTTTACCAAAGCATATGCATGTTTCTCAGTAGTGTCATACTTCAATTCTGCAATTTGTAGAGATTTGCTAAACAATGCAATAGGTTGTTCAAAACCTTCCTCATTTTTTTGTAGTAAGACAATAGGAATGGTATGAAAAGAGGCAAAAGAGAAAATGTGCATTGGTTTAGAAAAATTGGGAGACTTCAAAACTAGAGCCTCTTATTGCTTGTTTTATTTTCTTGAAAGCCTAACTAGGCTCTTCACTCCAAAGCACCTTTTCACCCTTCTTCAACATTTTGGAAATTGGTCTTGTGATTTCTGCAAAGTTGGTTACAAATCTTCTCAAAAAAATTATCTGTCCAAAAAATGACTAAATGCCCTTGACATTTTTTGGTTGAGGGATCTTGTCAATGGCTGCCACTCTTTCAGGGTCTATCCTTACTCCTTCCTTGGACACAATATTCCCTAACAACTTTCCCTTGGTGACCCCAAGGGCACATTTCTTTGGATTCAGATATATCCCATATTCTAATGACCTGACAAATACCTTTTCCAAATGCCCACAATGATCTTCCTCTTTCTTGGAATAAGTGGTCAGGTCATCTTGACAAATGGCCATAAATAAATTAATGAAATCTGAGAAAGCTACATACATAGCTCTCTCAAACGTGGCACTTGCATTTGTTAAGACAAAAGGAATCCTTACTAGATATCTCACACAATGTCTAGAAACATGAATTTTTGGTAGAGCAGCTTCTTATACCAGCTTTCGAGGTACCAGAGTCTGAGTTTGTGTACAAAATCATTGGTCTCGGTAATCCTTGGTACCATGACATATTCAATTACCTGAAAATAGGAGTCCTCCCCACCGACATCACCCCAAACCTTAAGAGAACCCTTTTTTAAAAGTTATCCCATTTTTTCCATCTTAGGTGATACCTTTACCATAGGAGTATCGAAGGAACCCTCTTGTGATGCCTTAACCTCGAGGAAGCTTTGACTACTTTAACTAAGGTACACAGTGGTATTTGTGGTTCACATTCTAGTGGTATGACCTTGGCCAAGAAACTACTAAGGACTGAGTACTACTTCCCTATGATGGAGAAAGAATCCCATGATTATGTTTGAATATGTTTACAATGCCAACAACATGGGGACTCCCATGTATCTACTAGCTTAGGAGCTCCAACCCATTATAGCACTCGAATTTTCACAATGGGGGCTTGATCTCATCAACAAAAATCAATTCCCACTTCATCCAATGGAAAACAAGCACTATTACTACCACATAATACTTCACAAAGTGGGTATAGGCCATCCCAATGACTTATATCACAGGAAAGTAGATATCCAAGTTCATCATGAACTACCTCATTTTCTATTACGGTGTCCCACAAGCCCATATCTTAGATAATGACACCTTTCAAAAAAAACTAGGGATCTCGTGGGATTATGCAAAACTCAATATCCAACATCACTTTCCAACCCCATACTCAACTCCCAAGTTAATAGCTGCTTAAGGCTTCTAATAAGTTCATCCTAAAAAACTTTGAGAAAATAGTCAATGAAGTGGTCAGACTAGCACCTACAATTGAATCCTACCTTATGGGCCTACCAAATGAGTATTCGCACACCTACAAGTGCAACACCCTTCTCCCTGGTCTATGGACCAGAAGCCATCCTTCCCATTGAGATCAAGCTCCCATCCTTAAGAATATCATTATAGAATCTCATTACTGATGAAGAATATCAGGTGCCATGGTTGAATGAGCTAGAACTATTGGATGAGTGATGCATGGATGCTTTGAACCATCTATAGTTCTTACTAAAAATATCTCTAAATGGAGCTATAACAAGAAAATCGTAGTAAAAATGTACCAAATCTAGACAAGAAGGGAAAATTTGAACCCAATTCGTTGGGACCCTTTTTCATCACAACAAGTTATAAATTAGGATCATATTAGCTATCCACACCTAAAGGTGAGCCTTTGTAGGAGCCCATGCTACAAAGACCTCTTTATCCTAAATTAGAACACCCTACTAAGACTGAAAGGAATAAGTTAGTGAGAGTGGTATTATTTTTCCCATCACATACTTTGGGTGTCAAACTTAGTTCTAGAAGCCATTTCTAATAAAAGTGGGGAAATTATATTGTGGTTTCGATTTCTAAGATTTAAATAAAGCTTCACTAAAAGATCATTACCTACCTTCCGTGGAGAAAATTCTGCAGGTAGTTTATGGTACTGACATATTTTCTTTGCTAGATGGTTACTCAGGTTACAACTAGATTCTGGTAAAGTGAGAGGATCAGTTCAAAACAACATTCACAACTAAGTGGGGCACAATGGCCTACAAAAAGATGCCTTTCGGCTGATCCAATGTTGGAGAAACTTTTTAGTGAGCGATGGAAATGGCTTTTTACAGCCTCATGAAAAGGTTCGTTCTAATATATTTAGATGACATTACTATTTTTTCCAGAAATGTTAATGAGCATCTTGATCATTTAGAATAGATTTTTCAGAGATGTAGAGAGTTCAGAGTGTCTCTCAATCCAAAAAGGTGTATATTTTCTATACACGAAGGTAAACTCCTTGGACATATTATTTCAAAGCAAGATATTTCTATAGACTTTGAAAGAGTCTCTGCAATTCTTGATTTACTTTTACCAGCTCACAAGAAAGGCTTGCAAAGCTTTCTTGGAAGAATACGTTTTGTGAGGAGGTTCATACCAAATATAGTAGCTTTGCTACAACCTCTCACTTCTATGCTTAAAAAGAATATTCCTTTCTGTTGGACCAAGGAATGTAAAATAATCTTTGAGCAAATCAAAGAAGCTTTTGTAGCTACCCCTACCCTCATTAGTCCAAGGTATGATAGAGATTTCATTTTTTATGCATTTGGAGGAATTGATACTATTTCTACTATGCTTTTCCAGCAAAACGATGAAGGTTTGGAGCAACCTGTGGTGTTTTTTAGCTAGGTATTACATGATTATGAGGTGAAGTATTCTTTTCTCGAGAAGAATTTTTTTTGTTGTAAGAATCCTAAAAAAGTTTAGGCATATGCCATCAAACAACAAAATTCACTTGTTGGTTGCTCATCCAACTGTTAAAGATTTCTTACTTAACAAAGAAATTAATGATAAATGTGCTAGTTGGATAAACAAAGTGATGGAATTTGATATTGATATTAAGGTAACTAAGATCATTAGAGGCAAGGGTTTGTGTGAATAGATTATAGGAAATGAAGACAGTAGTTTAAAAGAAGCTGAAAATGTTGACAGAGTGTTGAACAATGATGATGCACTTGTTGTTCAAGTTTCTTCTGCTACTTGGTTGCAGCAAATGATGCACTATTTACAAAATAGTGAGTGCCCCGAAGGCTTAGATAGAGCAAAAAGAAGATATTATAGATTGTAGGCTATTCCTTTTGCAATTATTGATGGCATTCTTTATAGGAGAGACTTTCAAGGTGTTTTATTAAGGTGCATTCAACCTGATCAAGTTGATAAGATTTTAATAAAATTTCATGATGGGCCTTCAGGAGGCCACTTTGCTACAAGAAAAAAAACCCTGAAAATTATGTAGGCTGGTTATTACTAGCCATATCTATTTAAAGATGCTATTGCTTGGGTCTGAAAATGTGAAAAATGTGCTTTATTTTCTAGAAATTAGAGGCTTGCAACTCTGCCTTTGCATCTGATTCAAGTGGAGCAACCCTTTGCCAAGTGGGCCTTAGATTTTATTGGGCCTATCAATCCTCCTTCAATTGTAGGTCATAAGTGGATACTTACTACCATAGATTATTTTACTAAATGGACCGAGGCAGTTGCTTTGAAAGAAACAAACAAGACTTCTATGCTTAATTTCTATCAAGACTTAGTGTCAAGATTTGGTACTCCAGATTCAATAATCTTTGACAATAGTTTGGCTTTTATTGGCTTAAGGATTTCTAATTGGTCATTTAGGAATAAAATTTATTTGAACACGTCTTCTAATTATTATCTACAAGGAAATGGTTAGGTGGAATCCACAAATAAGAATCTAATTCGGATAATCAAGAAGATAGTTGAAGACAATCAACAAACATGGCATGAAAAGCTAAAGTTAGCTCTTTGGGTTGATAGGGTGACTCCTAAAATGGCCACAGGTTGTTCTCCTTATGTACTTTCTTATGGAAAAGAGGCTAAGTTTCCTATTTCTATTGAATTTCCTACTTTGAGTTTTATTAAAGAGTTGGAATTGCTGAATGAACAACCTCTTGAAGTGAGATTTGTGCAGCTGGTAGAGCTCAAAGAAATTAGAAGGGAAGCATTGAGACAACTTGAGATACAACAAGCTCAAATGAAGAGCTCTTTTGATAAAGGGAAAGACCATGAGAATTGATTATTAGTGGTTTGGTCTTCAAGTGGAATGAATATAAGAGTAGACTTGGACGACATTCCAAATTCGATGTAATTTGGGACGGGCCTTATGTGATCATGAAGTGCAAGGAGCACAACGCTTTCCAACTTTCTATGTTGACTAGAGAGGTGTTGTCTATCCCTGTTAATGGGATCCACCTCAAACATTACCTCTGAGATAAGTTCTATCTTGTAAATAAGTAGAATAGTATTGCAAATAAGTGTGTTACGCACATTTACTTTCCATATTTTTGTTTTCCCTAAGCGTTGTTGCACATATTTTATTGGTGATCAGGGCCTGTTAGTTTTCTTTTAGTTTTGTTTCATTTTATTTTGCTACTGTTTGGAGTGTTACCGTTCAAATTTTTGAGTTTCAAGAAGGGGAAGATTTGACTCCACGCCCAATGGATTTTTAAAGGCAATCGAGCAATGCTTTAGCTAGCAAGCATTTAGCTGAAATTTCCAAAATTACCAAGTTTCTGCTATAGCTTGATTAGTGGAGTCGGATTAAATATTGTTATATCTTAAAGTGAAAATTATAGCTATTTTTGCATATGCTTAATTGGTGTTTTAATTCTGCCCATCATTTATCAAGCAACCTGATAAATGGATTTTTTAAAGGCAACTGATATATGCTTAGCTAGCAAGCATTCAACGGAAATTTCCAAAATGTTACCAAGTTTTTGCTATAGCTTGATTAGTGGAGCTGGATTAAATATTGTTATATTTTAAAGTGAAAATTATAGTTATTTCTGCATATGCTTAATTGGTGTTTGCACCTTATTCATCATTTATCAAGTGATAGTTATGCAAGTGTTTGAGAAAATTGAGTTTCAAAAGTATTACTCATGTTTTTTACAAAATCAAATGGAGTACATAACTAAATATACAAATGATAAAGCATAACATAATGCTTTTGTTTATTTCATGAAATGATTCACATTACAATATGTTCATTTGATTGCAAGAATACAAATGAAAAATAATACATTGCATTTCAATGCATTTCTTTTAGCATGGAAATGAAAGAAGAAATTTACTATCCACACAAGCTGTGGTTTTAGCTAATTCCATTCATTATGGAAAGTAAACTATATAGCTGAAGGTAAAAGAAATGAAAGCAGATAGCATAAGACATATCCATCATTTTTGATTCTGTATCTTAAGTTGAGACGCTTGTTGCTTGCTTTGTCCTACTTCTACTCTTGGGTGTGCCTACAAGAGATTGAGTGGGGTGTCAATTAAGATCTCCTGATATGAGTTATACTACAAGCTCTACCAATAGACATATAATTAACTCTTTGAAATACATGGAATCAACTAAAGGAAAGAGTAGAAACATGAACTGGAAAGAGAAAGCATCACCATCATACATTGTTTTTATGCTAACATCGTTTGTTTCCTTGTGCAGGTATAGGAAAAGTCATGTAGCTAATTATCTTTTGAAGACCAAGCATGTGGGAAAAAATAGGCTCCCACAAGGGTAGAGCTCGACATGCTACCCCTTATACATTATAGATGGGACTGAGAGAAGGAGTGCAATCATCATGTTCATCAAGAAAGGAAATATACAATTGAAAGAGTAAAATAGAGTTCATCTGTCAAGTTATTAAGCCGACTGTTCACTCATAACAATCAATTATGCTTCTTGAAAGCTACATGTGAACAATAGGATTAAATGAGCTCAATCAATTCATCTAGAATACAACATTTTCATAATTGCAAATCACAGGTATTGCTGTATAGTTTACATTTTTCTATCATGGGTGTTGTTATGCATCTTGTTTCATGATATTACAATAGTATTCTATCTTTAAGCAATGATCTTGAACAGGCATACATAATGCCTCATTTGGGAAGAGAGCAAAAGAAATAAGATATATTTTTAAATGGAGCATAAAATGCATGAAGAGTTCAGGTTAGAGAATAAACATGTAAGGATAGTCGAGCATGAAGAGCTTCATATTTTTCAATCATCGAATATTCCTTCAAAGAACTATGATAATAATTTGAGTAAGAAAAAGACATTCCCAAAATGGACAAAGCTTTAAAGAGATGCGTGTTGAGTAACATAAATTGAAATAGGGGTTACAACAAATAGAAATCTATAGAATGGACATGATTTATTAAACATGGGAAAATCGGTATGTTATGTCTTGCAAATTCCAAAATTTCCATGCATTCATGTTCTTCCATGAGTTTCTAGTCTTACTGTTTGCTTGATATACCCTTGAGCTAAGGTTTTTATTCTAGGGAGGTGCAGAAATTCATGAGGTACAGAGATTTTAAATATAGATTTACTATTACTTTCAGGCATACCCACATTGGGTTTTGAACAAAAGTGCAGTTTATTCTTGAAATGCAGAATGTCCATATGTGAATTTTATTCAAAATGCATTTTTTTTCTTCAAAAATACCATTTTTCAGTTTACCCATGTGAGGGTTTTACAAGAAAACCATAGAAGAAAATAGAATATCTGTATGGGGGTTTTATTTGAGAGCTCAGTTGAATCATATTGGTTTCCAACAGAAAATTACATAATGAGTATGATTTCTTCAAGACAATAAATACCCATATGATGGAAATAAACGAGTTAAGAATGCAAACGATAGCCATGGTGAGTCAAGCCCAAATTTTGAATATATGTCAAAAATCACAAGATACTTCTGGTGATTTTGGCCTACCCACTTTGGGATTTTTTAGTTAAATACATAATTCCTTCATCTTTAAAAATACCACGTGGGGTGTCAATTAAATACAAAGATTTATACAATGCTTCCATGGTCAAGCTTGAAAGATTCAGAATGACAATTTTCTTTAAAATACCAAATACCCACATTTAGGCTGTTTATCAATTTACAGATTTCTTATTATTTCCAGCATGCCTGTGTGGGGATTTGAGTTAAAATGAAGAATTCTTTCATTTTTCAGAATACCCGCATTGGGGTTTTGAATTAAGAGAAGATAGTACAATTTTTAGGAATACCCACGTGGGGTTTTCAACAAAAAAGCAAAAGAAGTACATGTTTTTTTTCAGAAAATCATTTACCCATGTAGGGGTTTTGATAGAAACTACAAAAGAAGGAGAGATATCGAAATGGGTGGAGCCTAGAAAGCTTCAGAGTGTTCTTTCAAGAGTATACATGGTCGCGGTTTGGGAGAGCTTTTGAATGATCACAATTCCACAAAAGAGGAGAGACCCATTATAATTTCCATCAGATTTAAAATACCTAAAGAAGAGCAAAACTCAAAATGCATGGGAATCACATAAAAAGTTCTAATGTAATACATTAGAGAGCTCATGGTAGTGGACTGTGTAATGGCCAAGAAATTCATAAAAAGAAAGTTTGATCTTTTACAAAGTATGAAGTTGTTATAAGCTTTCTGAATTAAGAAAGAATGTTTTCTAAGAAGTTCAAAAGAAACAATAAACTTACTATGCCTGCCATGGAAGAGTAGAAGAGCTATAGTCGAGCCTCGCAGGAGTTTCCGAATGCAAGGGCCGAACTCCCACAATGTTGACCAAAAGAGAATAGAAAAAGAACATAAGAAAATCGAGTGGATGCATCAGAAATTACATTCATGGCCACAACTTTAAGGCCAAGAATCTTGTTCAAAAGATGAAGCAAAGGAGCTCCTAATGTTTGAGATTGACTTACCACTAGAAGAATGTGAGGATTAATCAAGAACAATGAGCATGGAGCTCAAATCTCCTTAAAGAAAACCGAAACCCTAGTTCACATGGTGGTGGCACATTTCTTCCAGGTAGAGCAGAGTTTTTCCAAAAGTTAAAAGTGCAAAATGAAATGAATTTTATTGTTTTTCCTTTGGTTTTACCATGTTTCCCTAGTTCAAACTTAGAATCTTGTTTTATTTCACATTAAATATCAAATATTCCAAGTTGAATGCATCATGTGGCCGATTTTCAATGCCTAGGTCGAGCCTTGTGAATATGGTGGTGTCATTTTCCTAAGTCCTTAGGCTTATTTGATTAAATTTTTGGCAATGTAAGGGGGCTATAGACTTTAGGGATTCGTGATTAATAATGCCTTAGTAAAAGTGGATAGTGATAGATATCCTTGATTTTGATTGATTTTGTAAGAAATCAATAAAAATTGCAAAATGATTTCACTTATTCATTAGGGTTTGTTTTATTTTTCAAATTGATTTTGAAGAAATCAATTGGGATATGGATTTTTTGAGAAAAATAAAGATTTGTATTGGAGAGATAAGTATGTTTTTTGCAAAGGATTTCCAAAATATTTTATTGCAAAAATACATCCAATTGTGAGAGTAGTAAATCTGCAAGCCATATAAAGCAAGATTAAAGTGATATTTTATAAATTGCTTTAATTCTTCGCTATTTTTAGTAGATTTCTTGCTTTTCTTCCTTGGTCAGATTTGAGATTCATGTTGGAGAGATAAGGTGTTTTTTTTGCTTTAAAAGCATATTTGGCTTATTTTGAGAGGCTTTTCAGTATGTATTTGCAAAAAGTGTGTTTTTTTTGCTTTTGTGCAAACTTTTGAGGCAGTTTTTCATACCTTTCCTTGAGTTTTCTTCTTGAACTTGAATTAGGGTTTTGGAGGTATATCTTGTGAAAAACTTAGTGATTTTCCAGTTCAGATGGTAGTTTCTTTCTCTTACACATTTTTTAGCTTGTAAACTTATTTGTGCTCATATTTTGAGAGTTTCACTCCTTCATTCAATAAAATAGCAGATTTTTCCTTTCTCAGTTCTTGTTCATGATTTTCAATAGTAATTTGATTTGTCTTGTGATTCAAATTTATTGAATCATTTTCTTGTCTTACTGTTGTTAAGTGATTTGCAGGAGTTGCATGCTAGTTCAGGTTGTGTCTTGTGTTTAATTTTAAACCTTTGCACAAATCACTTTTGGATTATATGTGTTGTGAGATTGTGACAATAAAGTTTTAAGAGGTGGTGAGAGTGAGTTATTATCATAATCTTCTTGAATTTGGTCAATAATTTTAGGTGATAGAGTTTCAGTCTTAAGTTTTAAATCTAGTTCATCCTTCTAACTCTTTACTTGAAAATAACTTAGAATAGGATCCATCATTCAGAGAACCAACTCACTCTAGAGATTCGTTCTCGCAATGAGTTACCCACAACTTCGAATGTTTCCATATGTTAATAGATT
>VDFB02194174.1:0-10823 GCA_007258455.2 Sequoia sempervirens | reverse complement strand
GTCAAATGGCGGACGGATGAGGACAAAACTTTCATCTCCGTCTCGGAAGGGGTAAAAGCTACTCGATTCGACCGTTGATGGAGGTCCACAGTACTTGGCTACCAACAGTTAGAATAGGGGCCAGAAACCCATGAAAATGGAGAGAAAAAATATAGGTTTCAGACCTTTAACGGCCTAGTTTTCATCTTATGCCGCTCCGTTCCGCAACGGTTACATTGAATGCCTGATGGACATCATGATTTAGGCAGTTCGATCCTCGTGAGCTGCTCGAGTGCTCGTACACGCCGCGCTACTTTTCATACCTTGCTTAATTTAGAGTTCTTTAGTCTTCCAAAGCTGCAGCGACTGAAAAGGAAGACCTGCAGTGGACGGCCTTCACGCTAGTCTTATTATTATTGTTTGCAGTTTCGCTAATGCTCTTATCTGCAGCGCACTCGCTCTGAAAGTGGAGCAGCTGTAGCCGAGCTCTGAGCGGAAGAAACAAACGATTTAAAATGACGGCCAAAACTGCGGCTCCGATATTCCCCATGCCTGTAGATTTCGAGTTCGACCATTTTGGCCTCGGGCCAGAAATGGACTATGCTAAGGTTCAGTGAACGATACTCTTTGTGTGCATTTGATATTAATGTTTTCCTGTTGTTTAAGGTAGCTTTAGGCTTGCTCTTCATTGTCGCATTCTCGGTGAGCAGGGGATCCGTGAATTTTGTTGACTTGAACTTGATGGAAAAACGTTTTAGTTTTAGATGTGTCAGAAATTTACTGAATGTTTGTGTGAAGATAAAAATTTGTAACAATACAGGGCTTCTGGTAGATTTTTGTATCAAAGTGTTTCAGATCACATTATGTTCATCTGTTTTAAGTTTCATTTTGCTTTAATGAAAGTGTATTATTAGTTGAAAGACAGTAGTTTACATATTTAAAAATGGTGCGGGGAAAATCACACCCTTAAAAAGTTCAAACAGGGTAGAACAAAAAGCAGAGCAGTAGTTGGAGGAGGAAGGGAGTTCTGTCTCATACATCAACAGATTTTGGAATGACATCATAAATCCCCATCCATCATTCTTCATATTTTAATTTTTTTTCTTCGTCAAATGACTGAATGTCATAAACAGACGATATAACAAGAGCCATGGAAAGTTTGTTTGTTAATTAGATGATCGATCTGTAAAAGTAACCAAAATATAGGAGTAAACGCTTGACAGGTAGGGAGAGGGAGTACACACTTTTGAGTTAGGTACTTAGTTTTAATGGCGACGTTTCTTTCTGAACCTAAGTCCTTATTTGCTTGGCCGGGCTTTCAAGTTTCAGCTATGTCATCACTTGTTGCTAAATGCAGGTTAATCATTTCATATTTCCCATTTTTCAAGTTTCAGTTATGTCATCACATATTATTAATTGTTAATTGCAGGCTATTCATCATTGATAAATCCATCATTTGAAGTAGAGCTCAGATGCTACTTAAATTCAAACTTCATCTTAGTATAATCTCTTCCATGGGCGAAACAGAGCTCATATAGTACACACTTTGAGTTAGGTACTTAGTTTTAATGGCGACGTTTCTTTCTGAACCTAAGTCCTTATTTGCTTGGCCGGGCTTTCAAGTTTCAGCTATGTCATCACTTGTTGCTAAATGCAGGTTAATCATTTCAGATTTCCATTTTTTCAAGTTTCAGTTATGTCATCACATATTATTAATTGTTAATTGCAGGCTATTCATCATTGATAAATCCATCATTTGAAGTAGAGCTCAGATGCTACTTAAATTCAAACTTCATCTTAGTATAATCTCTTCCATGGGCGAAACAGAGCTCATATAGTACTAAAACGCTCATTAAATATTTATTCCTGTTTGGCATAAATGAAAGAAGTATGAAGAACAATGTACTGAGCTTATTATTTCATACTATGTGGTATAATTTATGGATTAAACTGGATAGCTTTGGTCTTTTTAATAGGTGACCTCTATTTCAGGAACTTCTGGTGGGAGCCTGGGAGGGTTACCAGATCTTTGGAGGGATTAAAAAATGTTGTAACTATTTTCTTAAGGCTTTAAGTAACTGTACAGATCCTGTTGTTTAACCAGGATCTCAAAGAAAAATCTTTGCAAAAAAAGAACAGAAAAGTAAAGAATAATAGCCTGCGCGGTAATATTTATTTAAAATTTAATATTAAAAAGTTTTTAAGGCACTGTCCGACTATTTGAAGGCTGTGCAACTACTGTACCGGTGATCTGCCCCTCTCTTTTTTTTAACACCATTTTTCTCTCTGAAACAGAATTTCCAGATCTGCTTATTACTGTTACTCTATATTTTATAACTACATCTTTTATACAGTGCCCTATCAGTGGACATTAATAACTAAACACTTCGATTATATATGCTTTTGATATATGTATGTTTCAGGTACTGGCAGAAGCTCAGAAGGGGCAGCAAGATCTAATCCCTTCTACGGATCGAACGCCCCGCCGGCAGGACTTACTCGCCGACATTTCGTGTTTCTCGGGGCATTTCAAAGCGTCGGCGGAGGATCAATCTCTGAAGACAAATCGGCGGTCGTGGAAGAGCTCCCTTTTAGGGCTTTGGAGAAAAGCACAGAAGAAAAATCACAAGAGCCAGGGCTCACCGATCAGCTTGACGCCCCAGCATCCCGGGTTCAAATCCCGTTGCAAGCCTGCTGCTTCTGGACCACTCTACTTAAATGACGTTCGTAGCGGAGGTGGCCCTTATTACTGTCGCTCTGCTCGTACCACCGCCGCCTCCAACCCGCTAGCCGCCCTATTCACAGGCGACGCGGGAATCCCCTACATGTCTCTCAATCATCACACTTGTAACAGAAAGCCTATAGCAAGGCCTATTTACTTGGTTACCTAGACGGATTTTATTTTACTGTCGATTGATTTTTTTTTACGGAAGCTTATTTTTTGTATACCCTGTTTTGCCAGATGACATTGTCATTGTCAAGCAGGCCACTAATCCCCAATGTTTTCAATTTCCGTCATAGCCATTTTTTCAGTCTGCTATGCTCTAAATTACTTAGCCTAAATGGTCAGCTAGTTTTAGCTGAACCAAAAGGCTTTTGATTCTCATAGACAAGATTTGGGATTTGATTTCGTTTTCAATTAGGCTACCTTAACAGATGACATTTATGCATTTGGATAATTGACCAAATTTGAATGCTGTTGCCAAAAATTGTGTGTTTTGTGTTAATATTTAGATCATATTTTATGATCTATTATCAAAAAAATTATTGTGTTTATTATTTTGTTCAATTTTATTTAAATAATTTAAATATTAAAAAAATGGTAATAATTGTTTTATTATTTTTTGTCAAAATTTATCTTGAACTGTTGAACTCAGAGGATTAGTGTTTCATATTTAGATTTGTAGAGGATTAGTGTTTCATATTTAGATTTGTAGAATTAGTTCTTTAAAAAAAATAGAACATGAAGGAGATTTTTTAATTTTTTGTTATAGCATTTGTTAATCTAGATAACTGATCAAAATATTGTTTACTGCTGCATTGAGTATTATTATTGTCTATAGAGTATGATTGATTGATGCTAGTGCTAATAATATATTTTAAATTATTTGCAATACAAATTGTTTAAAAAATATTTGAAGTATTTTTTTAGTGTGATTAGATGACCATATGTGTATTTGGTGGCTAATGGATACATTTTCTATAGTGAATAGTTCCTCCCTCTTTTTAACAAGACTTTATGCCATATCAATTTTGAAACTTTTACTCTCAACAAACAAAACTTAAACTATATAATTTTACCAATATCTTCTTCACAAAATTTTACCAATATCTTCTTCACAAGACTTCATTTTTGTTGGTTATTTTTTAATCAATTAATTTCAATCTAATTCAAAATTCCAAACCACTTTATATTGAAAGTTGAACCTATTTAATAAAACTTTGAAACTATTTAATACCAATACCCCATATGGCATCGTCAACATATTAAACTATTTTTAATAAAAAATATACCCAACACTCCTTTTAACATTGCATTTTCTGCAATCGAATGAGCCTCATTTTCATTAAGTAGAATAGGCCTCGGTCAAAAATAAGACTGGTTGTTCATTGATAAGTAAAAGTGCACATGGCGCCCTCAATTCAAAGCTAATTTTAGTTGGTACTAGTAACCCCCAATCAATCATTAATAGTACTATAATAACTTAAAATTATAAATATTTAATTATTACTAGTAGTTCAATTAAAAAATATTTTAAATAATATAATATTATAATTAAATTGATAATATACATATATTTATTTAATTGTTTTTATCTTATTTGTTTTCCTGATTTTGTTTGTGTTTCTTGATATAATTGAAGGTTCTTTTATTCTCTCTCATAAATAAGTTTATGTGCCATATGATATTCTAATAATGAAATTTGTACATTTTATTTTATTTTGAAAAATTATTGTGATACATATGTATGTATATATTTATAACTTTTATCGCTATATATAATCATACATTTTCTTGCATATCATCCCACATTTGTCCATACTAGTAGTTCAATTCAGTGCCATTTAAATAATATAATATATAATTAAATTGATAACATAAGCATATACTTATTTTAATTGTTTTTATCTTATTTGTTTTCCTCGGATTTTGTTTGTGTTTTGATATGTAATTGAAACATGGGTCAATGAGTTTGACTCAAAACTACACGTAAGAATCCTCATAGCAATATCATAATTTGATTCAATATGGAAAATACCTCCTACTTATCAATTGATAAGCTAAAGGGACTCTATAATGAATGGTTCATAAGGCACAACACTTCCTGAAGGTTTTGCAATGGGTAATAATCTCAAGCCGGGCTTAACCTTGGAGAAACTCTCGTTAAGCTGAGCCGAGCATCGGATGGGTGCGACCGACGACCGCTTCACCTCGCGGAGCATCACCCAGATGTAATGAGTGCTATGGACTATTCAATATCATGAGAGATGGCTTGAACCATAATTTCATGAAACATGGGTCAATGAGTTTGACTCGAACTACACGGTTGAATCCCTCGAGCAAGAATATCAATTTCCATACCGCTTGTGTGAAAAATACCTCCTACTCTTATCAAATTGATGAGCTAAAGGCTCTATTATGAATGGTCTATAAGGCACAACACTTCCACGTATAGGTTTTGCAATCGGTAATAACTTCGCTGCTTAACCTTGAGAAAACTCCCGTTGCTGCCGCTTGAGCTGAGCAAGACTGGATGGGTGACCTCCTCGACGGACTGCTTCACTCGTGGAGTTGCATCACCTAGATGCAATGAGTGCTAAGTGGACCATTCGATATCATAAGAGATGGGTTCTTGTTGAACCACTACTCATGAAACATGGGTCAATGAGTTTGACTCGAAACTACACGGTTGAATCCTGATAGCAATATCATAATTTGACACGCTGTGGAAAAATACCTCCCACTTATCAATTGATGAGCTAAAGGGGCTCTATTATGAATGGTTCATAAGGCACAACACTTGCTGAAGGTTTTGCAAATGGGGTAACAACTCAAGCGGGCTTAACCTTGGAGAAAACTCCCTGGTTAAGCGCGCTTGAGCTGGAGCAGTACCGGGATGGGTGACCTCCCGGGACGGACCAGTGCTTCACCTCTGTGAGCATCACCTAGCTGCAATGAGTGCTAAGTGGACCATTCGATATCATGAGAGATGGGTTCTTGTTGAACCACTACTCATGAAACATGGGTCAAATGAGTTTGACTCGAACCACTATTGAATCCCTCGATAGCAATATCATAATTTGACACAATCGTGGAAAAATACCTCCTACTTATCAATTGATGAGCCAAATGGGCTCTATTATGAATGGTTCATAAGGCACAACACTTGTTGAAAGTTTTGCAAATGGGGTAACAACTCAAGCGGGCTTAACCTTGGAGAAAAACTCCCTGGTTAAGCGCGCTTGAGCTGGAGCAGTACTGGGATGGGTGACCTCCTGACTTGTGAATTGCTTCACCTCAGGAGTATCACCTAGATGCAATGAGTGCTAAGTACTATCTTCAATATCATGAGATGGGTTCTTGTTGAACCACTACTCATGAAACATGGGTCATCGAGTTTGACTCCTAAAACTAATGTAAGGTTGAACTCTATAGCAATATCATAATAATTGGAGGTTCTTTTATTCTGTGAGTTGAATAAGTTTATAAAGTATATGATATTCTAAAAATGAAAATTGTATATTTTTATTTTATTTTGAAAAAATACTGTGATACATATGTGTATATACTTTTAACTTTTACTCTATACATAATCATACATTTTTCTTGCATACCATCCATATTTGTCCATACTTTGATGTATTCTTTCAAATTGTTCATTTATTACACTTATTCATACACCTATGTCAAATTGTATGTTATCCACCTAGACTTAATTGTCTGCCTCCTAAGGTCATTTTTGTAATCACAAAATCAACTTACAATCACAAACTTAATCCCTCCCTTTTCAAATTTCAAATTCAAATTCTAGTTGATTGTTCCCCATTTATATGTTGTTTGTCGAGCTCATCAACTAAATATATATTAACAAAATAATTTGATATTAGACATTTGTAATTAAAAACATTCATTTGTACTAGTTTCACATCCTCTCATATTGATCATCCTCTATCATCCTAGAAGCATCCAAGGAGTAATTAATAATGAATCACTTTCGCAAGGTGCATTAAAAGGACTAAAGAATCTACATGCATCATCCTAAGTTATTTGTCTACTATCTCTGATTTTTTACACATTTTTGAGGTGGACCTAGGTGAACATGTCCCCTTAGGACATAACAGCCCTTCCAAAATATTTCTAAACACTTCATGTCCTTGAATCTCAAAAAAGAGCAAAGCAAGTACATATCACTTAGGTGAATTATAGAGCAAAGTACACACTAAAAAAGTTCAAATCTATGTACAAATGACAAATCCACCTAGACCTATAAACTCAATTTAAAATAGAACAAAGATTCAAACACATGATCTAAAACATTAAGCTTACCAAAAAAAAACTTTCATCAAACTAAAGACTTTCATATTCAAAATCTTCATTAAACACATTCTTTAATCAAAACTAAATACCACTATAAATTACATTTGTTTTCATAAAATATTTAATTTCAAAATATATTAACCCACAACTACCATTCTCTTTAAATCTAATCAATCCATGCTGGTTTAACTGAAAAGTTTATTCTTCATGATCACACCGTTACCTGCATCTGACAGAGATTCGTGGAAGAAACAGTGTTTGTATCATTATAAGCGTGAAGGGCGACTGAAGATTAGATGGAAAATTCACAGAAACGATCATACGGAAGAAATAATTCAAAAACAACAGTCAAAGTTTGGTAGGGAGGGACCCTGGAGGGAAGATGTACAGTAGATGTCCGAGGTACCATAGCATCAGAAGTTGACTCTGTGGACAATATTAGTGGAGGGTAAAAATTGTAGGTACAGGAACTTACTCAAGCGATGAATGGCTCCCTTCCCCAGGGAAGAAACAGCCCAATACTCAATGGAGCAGGTCAGGTAATTCACGAGAAAGAGAGGAGAGGAATACCCAATTTTTTTGTGGGAGTAAGTTAAATATTGTTTGCCTGGTTAGAGAAAGGATTCTTTCTGGTTTGAGGAGAATAGGGGAAGAGCACCAATAGGGAAGAGGGGCTCATAGAGGAGTAGGGTCCAATAGTGGAGATAGAAATAGTTCTTAGTGGGCCCCATAGTGGAGCACCTTAATATTCAATTATACAACACTTTTTATCCATAAAGTATACAAACTGACAAATCATGTGATGCCACATCAGCGCACCAATAAAACATGACTTAGTGCATCACAATCGTTCTCACTTTTTTTTGGGTCTTTTTGGATACCTCAACAAAAAAATACTCAATGGAGCAGGTCAGGTAATTCACGAGAAAGAGAGGAGAGGAATACCCAATTTTTTTGTGGGAGGAAGTTAAATATTGTTTGCCTGGCTAGAGAAAGGATTCTTTCTGGTTTGAGGAGAGTAGGGGAAGAGCACCAATAGGGAAGAGGGGCTCATAGAGGAGTAGGGTCCAATAGTGGAGATAGAAATAGTTCTTAGTGGGCCCCATAGTGGAGCACCTTAATATTCAATTATACAACACTTTTTATCCATAAAGTATACAAACTGACAAATCATGTGATGCCACATCAGCGCACCAATAAAACATGACTTAGTCCATCACTATCGTTCTGACTTTTTTTTTGGGTCTTTTTGGATACCTCAACAAAAAACATGTTGATGTGGCATCATACTTGATGATGTGGCCCTAAAATGAATTATAGAAGCACGGGAGTTGCCAAATAAACTGTTGTATAAAATTGGGAGTGATTTGAAAATTTCACATAGAATTTTGAGAAACGCGAAGTTAGGGTGCACCACTATAGGCCCCTCTCCCCTAGTGGATATAGTTTACTTCTCGCATCCACACATTCTCAATAATGCATTGGATTTCAACAATTTTTTTTGGTCATTTATGTATGCGACTTAACTGCTTATAGCTATTGATTCGACTTTTGGATAGTAACGACCATGTTGTGGAATCCATTTAGTATGGAAAAACAAAATTTTGTGAGACTCACTTGATGAACTTATCTTATTGTATCTGTTGTAATAAAATCTTAATTTTAATTCATATCTCTTAATAATATATTTTTTTACTCTAATACACAATTCGTATTAAAATAGTGGGTCTCTTTAAACCATGCCTTCTAAATACTTATTTTAATGATATTTTATACCTCTACTTATTTATAGTCTTCATATGTTTTGACGTAACATTTTATTTATAGTAAGAAATTTTCTTTAGTGTTGTCACATTACACTCCTTTCAACAAAGTATCTATTAGCTCCTAAAACATATGCATGGTAACATTTAAAAGGTGGTTTGAAAATGGAAAAAAGAGGTGGGTAAAAGTATAAAGGTGGGTCAATTTTTATAAAAGAAATGTTCAATACTAATTTAATTTTTAAATTTGAGTAACTAAAAGTGACATATATGTTTTTATGTTTTTAGTATATTTTATGTTTATATTTTCTTAGAACAATTGAAAACATATTTAAATATATTTTTTTATAAATTGACATTATAATTTAATTGTTGATAAAATGTTAAAATAAGTTAGAAATGTCTATTTTATAAAGTAAATTTTTTTTTTTTCCTTTAATTTTTTTTTGTATATTTATAACTTGAAATTTTAGTGCATGGATTTTTTTTTCAATTTTGATAAATATATTTTTTAAATAAATATTAAAATGTGTGTATATTAAATCATAGTTGTTTCATTCGAGTCAATTTTCATATTAACTATTTATTTAAATAAAAAATATATACCATCTTGATATAGATTCTTTTATCTAATGCATCATATTTCTAATTTTTTTAAATAAGTTTTAGTATTTTTCTTTGACATGGTAATCACGCTAATGTTTTGTGCTGATAATGTACTTTTAAGAAAAATTAAAATTAAGAATATAAAAAATAATTAAACTTTAAAAATATATATTTGAGAACTACATTTATGGATCTACAAAAGAGTATTTTTATTTATATGAGTAAAAGTTGTTGAAACATCAAGTTTTTAATTTTTTTTTGGTAAATTGGCTTCAAAGTGGTGCTACACATGCATTTAGCCAATAGTTTTAGTTGAAAAAGTCGTAGACATATCTAACTTAGATAAAATGAATCTTACGAGATCATATGTTTGACCAAAATTGATTTTTAGTTAAAAATACTTAAATTCACTTGTGTTGATAAGTTGGCTAAAAGTGTGGCACAACTTTATACTTTTACTCTAAGTGAATAATAAATTAAATAGTAATAATAAAATAAATTTAAATATTCCAAAATATGTATAGAGGATTGAGGCATTAGAAAATCAAAGAAAAATATCACATTAACTTATATTATTAAAATATATACATAAAGACTTTGAAAAACAAGGTGATACCATCTCATTACTCCACTTCATCTTTCTGCAATTGTTTGAACAAAGTCATTAAATTCATCAATCTAATCCTAGTCCTAGATTGGCTCAAGCAATAATAAATTCTTCAAGACTTTGAAGTCGTGTTCTACCCTTATCTCGTGTCTAGCCAATGCCACTCCAAATATATCCAAAAGAAAGGGGTGTCATATGACTGCTGCTGTTGGGATGAAGAATTTGTGTATGCCCTTTAGTCGAGGGATGTCAAGACCCAGTTGAGCAACCACTATTACATCCTCATCATCGCTAGAGTCATTCCTTTGGGTGCATTCAAATCTAAAATCGTTGCAATAAATATCAAAGAAACATCCATGTTGACTCTATACTGCTCCTCAAAGCACATAAATTCCTGACCAAGGATCATCTTTATAGCCTCTATTGCCAATTTACCTTCCACCTTGAAGACTAATCACATTTTAATATTAAATATTTTTCCTAAGAATGCCATTTTTCTTCTAGTGCATGTAAACCTAATGGGCATGTCCAATGTTGGTTATTTGTTTAGTCTCCACCCTTGCACTCTAATATATAGTACCCTCACTTGGCCTTGATTTCCTTCATCACATGATTAACTATTAATGAATTTTTATGGCATTTAATTCATCTCATCCCAATGTAACCACTCATGTCATATCCTTCTCGATGCTAGGAGGGTTGAGCTTGATGTCAATCGCAACTAAAGGTCATTTACTACCTCCAGATTGATCTTATCTATAATGTTATTTAGGGGCTAGTCAAGCACTAGTTTTATTTAGGCCATCCAATCTAATGGTAGCTAGAGTAT
>VDFB02194173.1:0-21357 GCA_007258455.2 Sequoia sempervirens | reverse complement strand
TAAATAATTGCATAAAATTATTTGTTAAACTTTTGATTTGTCTCTTTTTCAAACAAATTGGTCACATGCTTTTTGCTTTCTTCATTCCACTGGTGAATTTGAAATTACAATTGTTCAATTATCTTATCTTTTTATTCCATTTGCATTTTAAAATTCACAATTTCTTGATTTCCTTTCTCTAAAATTGTAGTGTGCACTTCTGTCTCTTCCTTTTGTTGGCTAATTTTCTCTTTATTTTCCTTCAACTGACATTTTAATTCAGAAATTTTTGTTCTCAACTTCTCTAGCTCCATTTCTCTCTAATCAGATTCATCAATCCCCATATTAACAAAAAAAGGAAAATTGGGGATTTCCACATCATCACTAATTATATTTTCCTTAGCACTAATTACATTTTCCTCGTCAGGTACATCAAGTGAACCTTGCTCAATAACTCTATGAATTAAGGGAGACAGATATCCCATAGGATCATCCTCAACATCCACACAATGTGGTGATTGTTCCCTCTCTTCTTCTTGCTCTGATTGAGATGGTATATCATCTTTTTCATCCTCAGGGAATTGATTAGCCTATTTTTCACTTTCTTTTGAGGCCTCCTCAGGAGGCTAATTTTTAGTTCCTAGTGAGTGTGCTTCAATATTACGTCCTCTCTTTTGAGAGGCACTCAATGTGTTACAAGATATAGTTTCAGTAGTTTCAGGAGATATCCTTTTAATTCTCCTTAAAGGAGGAGTTGTTTGCAATGTTACTTTAGTTTTATTTTTCCTCTTGCGAGGAGGCTCTTCTTCATCTCCTGACTTTATGATTTCAACATTTTATGGTTGACCAAGGGTTTTTGAAGTATGAGGTAAAATTTCTAGCACTTTGTTGTCAGGAGATATTATGGCATATTGTGGTTTAGAAGTTTCTAGAGGCTTAGAAGAATGCTCCTCCAAATGCTGAGTCACCCACCCAAATGATTCACTTTCTTCAAGGAGTCTTTCAGGCTCTAGATTTTCAATTTTTTGCAAAAAAATTTCCCATTTCTTTTATGCTTTCTTCTTGAAATGATATTTACATATCAATTGAATGAGGCCATGGTGCTTAAGTGGCCTTGTACCAATTTTTTTTATTTTTCTATCATGATAGTAATTGAGTCACAAAGGAATGTAGGAAAATTAATCCTAAGGGCAGGATTTTTAGCACCATGGTGCAAATGGGTAAGTAGGTGAAAAGGTGGACCTACTATCACTGCTACTTTCCCTTCACAAGTAAAATACTTGATAATCCAAGCTACAATTGTTCTCCAAGGTTTTGGGGTAGACATTCTCTAGCAACCTTCATATTGTCCTCTAGCACTTATAGTTATCAAAGGCTGAGGTTCTCCTCTATGAAATAGTTCTACCATTCTTTGATAAGTGATATTGGTAATTTCTAATAAATTAATACCTTTATTTTCAATACCAGAAAGATGGGAAATAATCTTAGAACTCACTCAGAATCACTTTCCATACACTACAGACTGACCATCTGTAAATCTCTTCGCGGATTCCTTCACTAATTGCTCATTATGCCCCTTAAATTTCTTTATAAATTCTAACTACCCAACTCTCTGTCACAAGCCTACAATACTGCTCAATGCCAATAATTTTTCTGCTAAAGTCGGTTCAGATTTCTTTTTAGCTCCTCCCATTCTGTGCTTTTCTTATTACTCTGCTCAATTCCATTGAAATGTTGGGATGCTCAAAGAAACTTGTTTAAACAAACTGAATTGTAGAATATAACTTTGATACAACCAATTGGAGAAGAATTAATTGTCTCATTTGAGCTTCATTGTATTCTCATGATGATTTTGCATGGGAAAAAGCCCAAATATTTTTATACTTCAAGTAACTACACAATGACATAGTTTACAAAATTTGGAAATGGAATGGCTCATGCCAATTAATTTATCTTTATTCAAAATAATTACCTACTTAAAGCAAAAAATTTACATACCTTACATCATGTCATCAATTTCAACATTACTTACCTTTGTTGGCGTAACGATATAATTACATGATTTGGAAAAGGTGGCAATGAATTTATTATGGCACGAATGGGACAACCAATTAATGGTGGTATTACTATGATGAAAAATTAGTCATAATAATTATAATTTATTATGAAAAGAGATTGTTATGTAGGGTGAAATGGTAATGTAGGGCGTGGATTCCAAGGTGATGACAAAATTTAATTAATGGGCATGTGTATGATACTAGAAAAATTAAAGCATTCAAAAAGAAAAAGAATGTAGAAAATTATGGAGCATCGTTGGAAGATGCAGCCTTGTGAAGAATGAAAATTTTCGGAGCATGCTTAGAGATGCACCTAGAGTGAAAAAGTGAAGTGGAAAAATTCCAAAGCATTGTTGAGAGATGTCATCAAAATGTAGCAATAAAATTTCTAGAGCATCGTTGAAAGATGTAGCTGGAGCAACAACCAAAAATTTTTAGAGCATCATTGAAAGATGCAGCTAGAGTACCAACCAAAAATTTATAAAGCACCATTGAAAGATGCATCCAAAAGAAGAAAAAAAAATTTCTGGAGCATCACCAAAAGATTCCACCGGAAAGAAGAATCAGCAAAATTTTGGAGCATCATTGGAAGATACAGCAAGAAATTTTTTGGAGCATTGTTGAAAGATGTCACCGAAAGAAGGAAGGAGAATAAATGATTTTGGACTTAGAATTTCTGGAGCATCATTGTAAGATGTAGCAAACTGCAAGAATAAAATGACGAATAACACCAATTAGACATGCAAGTTCTGGAGCATCGCAACAACCGAGCCAACAAGTTTCAGAGCATCACAACAACTGAGTTAGCAAGTTCTGAAGTATCATAGCAAGATGCATCAGAATTTGTGTTTGATTAGAATGAAGTCCTCCAAAATGGAAATGACATTTAGCCAAGTCCAAAGCATGAAAAATTGAAAAGAAATTCCTTGAAGTAATTACAAACACATGCACATGCCCCTTTTTTTTAGACTAAGTGTTTACTATTAAACAAAGCATTCCATTGGTTGTCCTGTTAGAAAAATTGAAGGTAATTATGTAGCTTTAAAACTTGTAATCCTATGAGACTATAGATTAAATTAAGTATTCTTTGTCACAATTTCTTTGTGGGTGATTAATCTGATTAATTCAATTTTACAAATTATAGTAGACAAAAGATTGTAGAACAATGAGACAAGAAGATAGAAGTGACACAGCATATACGTGGAGAAACCCTTTCGGGAAAAACTCCACCACTAGAATCAATAGTGCTTGTATTATTTAACCTTAGAAAAAGATTGCAATAACACTATATCAATCCTTGATTTAGATTATTCTTTTTCCTTCAACAATTCTTCTTCACAACATGCAATAAACTCTTATTGAACTCTCTTCAACTTGTTGCAATTAATAGACAATAATGAGCAATGAAAACTCCAAAGAAATTACAAGAGGATAAACCTCCTCACAAATATCTATGCCATCTTTGTGCAAGTAGAGTTCTTCTGTGAAAAACAATGTCAAACCAAGCCCATCAATTTGGGCATCCCAAACTGAAGTCCTAACTTAATGTTGATTACAAAGATATATTGTAAGCTTCTCCTCAAAGTTGGCACCCAAGAATGGGCCCACTTAACTCAACCTTGTAAATATCTTCTCATGCAAAAGGTGTTAACTTCAAGATGCCAACTTGGGCACCCAAGGTGGGTCCAAGTCAATCTTTGCTAACTAAAACATATATCTCCACCATTCATGCAAACATCATACATAATTGATCATCCCCTATTAACTAAAAGTATCAACCTGTTATCTATCATGCAACTAAAGTCATTAGCCATGAAACTCAAGTCAACTACATGCAACTAAAAATAACTAACATGCAATTGAATATAACGGATCCATAACTAAACTAAACTTTCATGATATGGATCATGAAACTACTGTTCACTTTCATGATATATGGATCTTGAATTACTGTTTAACATTTGGTTTTGGAGGATTGATAGTGGAAGTTGTACAGGCTGTATTATCTCCTTGAGCTTTTGTGTTATGTCATTTACTGATGAGAATCGGTAGGAGATGATGTATGGGCTGACTTCCCCGAATGTAAGTCACAGCCTTGATTTTCTTTGAGAAGTTTGCATCCATATTGATTACATGATATTAGGTTGGTTTTGGTGTGATTGAACGTGATGACGTTGTTAAGGTTTCTTTGGGGATGTCAAGAAGATCATTCTTGACACACCGGGCTATTAGAAGTGTATGTAGGAGGATGTTCTACAAGAAGATGATGGGCAGATTTTCTCTCTATGGCCATGAAGGTTTGTAGTGAGAGAAATGTTTCTTGTAGTAGTTTGTTGCAGGTTGTGCATGTCATTATGGATATTTCCTTGGTACTACATGGTTACATTTTCTATGTGCTGTTATTGGTAAACTTGTGATGTCTTTGGATTACTTGGACAGTGGGAGTTCTTGTTGTGTTTGGTCTTCTTCGACTGGTTGGCACTTGGAGCTTGCATTCGCTGTTGATGGGTTGGTTTTGGAGCAGCATGAGTTTACTAATGCTTATACCTTTGAGGTATGTGAGATTGGATGGTATAGCACAAGCTGTGGGTGCTATTTTCAGTCGCGTGGGTTTATCAGTTGGATGGGAGCAATCAGTCAGGATTGTTGTTCTAACTGATTTTTTGTATCTTGTTTTTGGAGAATGACTTCACTGTTGTGTTCTATTTGAAGCTTTGAAGTTGATATTGCTTCTGTATAGCGTTTGAGCACAGTGAAGTGGTAGCAGTATCTTTTTGGAGATATCACTAGGATCTTTTGCTTGTGTACGTTGGAATGGTACTTATACACCTTGGCTTTGTATCCTTCTTCCATAGGTGGCATGTTGGAAAATGATAGGATTGTTTCCTGAATGGTGAACGTCTTGGATGTTGGAGCAGAATTCTTGATGGAGCATGAGAGCATGTTGAGATCTATGTGGTTTCCTGGAAGGCTGGGATCGGTTGTTTTGTTGGACAGTGAGCTGCAGTTGGATGCCTGGTCTTTGTTGCAGATTGTCTAATGGACTGTTATCTGTGGAATCATGTTGATTGGGTGTCTTGAGTATTGCAGGGTTTGAATTGGTGGAGCTAGTGTGGTCCTAGTTTCTGGTTGCTTTGTGAAAGGTGCTGTGTGATCTTAGATCCAAGTGAGGAGATTGTTGGAATTTTTGCCTCAATCTCTGAGCTAGAAACCTCTGGAAAGAGACGGTGTGACATTTATTTGAATGCAGCCAACTAGCGATTTAAGGAACCTTGTGAAATATTCTGGTCGTTGTGACCTTGCAGAAGTCTTGCCGAATGCTTTCACTTTGGAGTCTGTCACTGTGACATAAGGCAGTCATTATAACTTCTCACCGCATGGAGATCTCTAGCCGACAAGCCATTCAATCAAGCATCCGAGAGACTCATAGCAAACGAGGGCTTCAGAGTGACTTCAACACTCAAGAAGAAGTCCCAGTGACCTTGGAAGGTCTTGCCAATAGGGATATGCATTGAAGTCATCGGGATAACCTATGGTGGCTTGGTGAGAAGTCTTACTGAAAGTAACATGTCTCGGAGATAGTGTTGGAGCTTTTGGGGAAACCCTTGGGTGATCAGTAAGAAGTCTTACCAATAGTGATATGTCTCACTGGACCTTTCGAGGAGTAGCAAGGATCACCGGTGTGAAGTCTGTGATGAAGGATTCTCTTGGTGACAATGCAACTCTTGAAGACATCGGGGTGACCCTTGGCTAAAAGACTTGTTTCGATATGATGTCTCATCGAATATCGAAAGTCTTGCCGACAACATGTGGGGTCATCGGTTTGGTTTGACTCTTGGCAAACAGTTGTTTCCAGATAACATGGAAGCCTTGGTAGAGATCTTACCCGAAGGTTGGTTCTCTACGCCCGACGGTCGTTTATCGATATGACATAAAGGCTTCGGTATGAAGTCTTGGCGAAAGTGGTAAGTCGGTACGACAAGAGAGAACTTTCGAGGGGTGACTTGGAACTAGCGAGGTGATGTCTTGGAAAAATTATTTGTCTTGCCGATAGGAATGCGATGGGCGTTAAGTTCCGGTATTATGACTTTGGAACCATGGTATGATCTCGGTGGAGAATGTGGAATGTCTGGCCGACAGTGACATCAATATAACATAAAGGGCTCGATATGATCTCTCAGTGAATGAATAAAGTCTTGGCGACTAAGGAACACTTCATAATGACTTATGAGCTCGGTGTAATGTCTCATCAAATGGAGATTGTCTCACCGATGAGAATGTTGAGGACGATGTGTCTTGAAGACTTTGATGTAATGTCTGGGCAAAGAGTGATAGTCTTGCCGACTGATGAACTCTTTGGAATACCTTGTGATCTTTGGTGTGAGGTCTTGGCGACATGGCGAAGTCTTAGCAATAGCACTCTGGACTTGATGTAACCTCTTGTTGATAGTGAAGTATTGGTGATATTGATAGTTAGGACTTGTGGCATCGGGGAGACACAGTTAGTGTCTCACCAACATGCGACACAAGTTGATCATTTGTTGACCGTTTGGGTAACTATCCTACGTGGTGTGACCTAGATGTATTATCTTCCATGCAAGGAAGTGGAAACATCTACGTTGCTGAGCTAGATGATTCGACAATTGTGATCCGACAGTTGGAAACAAACCGTTTCATAGAGCCGAAGCCGAAGAGAAGGAAAAAGAGTGAGTGAATAGATGCGAAGGTTGAGAAGCTGGCTAGATGGCCAAGGGCCTAGAGGCCTAAATAGAGGAGAAGAGAGAGCTCCTAATCAAGAAGCATGTTTCTGATTTCTCTTAAGTTGATCTGCACTATGTATGTGATGATATTGTAACAGTGTGAAGGTTGTTTAGTTTGACAGGGTGATCAAAAACTATATAGGGATATTTGTTGCTACCAGTTGTACATCCCAAAATGAACAAAGATGTAATCTCACGAAAAGGCTAAGAGCACGAGAAATTGTATTGTAACCAATTTTTCTTCGAATAATACAATGGCTCGTCTTTTGGAAGTGTGGGGTTTTTTTCCCATCTAAAGGATTTTTCCCCCCACATAAATCTTTGTGTTACGGTTTTCTATTATTTCATCTTTCGTAATACGTTGGTTAGATGCGTAGTAGAATCACCAATGCAAAACTTGTTGTTGGTTACATGTGTTTTCTCGGATGGATAAATGTGGAAATAAATTGTGTCTGTTTTCGCATTAGGATATGTTGTTCATGTCTTTGAGGTAACCTAATTGAATTAAAGTTACGAAGGCACTACTCTTTGGAGTTTTTTCTTTTAGATGCGGCTCCCGCACTAGTTTTCCTTCGAGGTTAGACATAAACCTACTTTCGAGAACTCCCTTGCTTGGGATATATTTGGTCTTGTATAGACCATTGCATATATCAAACTACCAATTGTACTAGCATACAAAATTTTAGACATTTCCTCATGATCAAAATCAGATTTAGGTCACATGTATAAACTTAACTTCGTGCCAACCGGTAAAGGAATATTAATTGGTTTACTATCATGTATGTTAAACCGTTTCAAAATAATATCAACATAGTTGCTTTGACTTAAGCAAAGCTTTTTGTTACCTCTATCTCTGTTGATCTCCATACCAAGGATATATTTTGCAGCCCCTAGATCTTTCATCTCAAATGTGCTAGAGAGTTGTGCTTTCAATTATGTGATCGTTACCTTGTTGTTAGCAATAAACATGTCATCTACATACAAGATAATAATTAAAAGTTGATCATCAATACATTTTATGTAAACACAATGATCTTCCTCACTCCTAACATAACCAATTTTTAATGCAAAAGCATCTAACCTCTAGCACCACATTCTCGTGTTGTTTAGGTCAATATAAAAGATCTCTTTAACACACCAAACCAATTCTTCTTTCCTTTTACAACAAAACCATCGAGATTTCCTCATATAAATCTCCTCATCAAGATTTCCATGCAAAAAAGTAGTTTTCACATCCATTTGCTCAATTTCAAAATCATAAGCAGCAGCAATAGACAAGAAGAATCTAATAAAAGTTAATTTAGCAATAGGAGAGAAGATTTCATTAAAATCAACTCCTATATAGGAGTAGCCCTTGGCTACTAATCAATCCTTGTACCTTTTGAATTACCATGCTGCTCCAATATTCTTTTAGAAATCCATTTACAACCAATGGCCTTTCTTCCTTTGGGAAAACTCTCAATATCCCATGTGTTACAAGTATCCAAGGAAACAATTTCTTCATGCATATCTTGTGACCAAAGCTTGTTCTCATCTAAATACAAAGCTTCCCTGTAAGATCTAGGTTCATCATTAGTACTCATCAAAGCAAATATACAACAGAAATCAGGTGAGCTATACCTATCAACGAGATTATGTTATCTTGTGGATCTTCTCAAAGGGGTTTCTCCTTGTTGCTCAATATGATCATCATGGGCATCTATCTCAGAAGAACTTTGTGAACTCTCCTTATGCAATCCATCCAATTTTTCTTCAAAATGTGCATCTTCTTCCTTCTTAGTTTTTATATCAAAATGCACTGTTCAAGAATTATCCTTCTCCTTTGGTTGTTCTTCTCCTAAATAAGTTCTAAATTCCCTAAAAAATCACATCTCTAGATAAAATAATTTTTCAGGTTAGAGAATTCCAAAGCTCATAACCTTTTACACTTTCACCATAACCTATGAATATGCATTTATGTGCTTTTGGATCCAACTTAGATTGCTTTTCTTTAGGCACATGAACAAAATCCTCACAACCAAAGATCCTTAAATGTTCAACACTAGGTTTCCTACCTAACCACATTTCATAAGGGCTTTTATCTTCAATAGATGAACTAGGGGATCTATTGATTAAATAAGTACTTACAGTCTCAACCCAAAGGCACCGATCTAGCTAAGCACTACTTTACATGTTCCTATCTCTTTCCATTAAGGTTCGGTTCATCCTTTCTACTACTCAATTTTGTTGAGGTATATATGGAGTAGTTTTCTGTCTCACAATTCTTGCATGCTTACAATAATCATTAAGTTCTTTAGAACAATATTCACCACCATTTTTTGATCTCAACACTTTTATTTTATTATATGATTGTTTCTCAACCAAAGCCTTAAATTCCTTAAAATTATTAAACACATCATATTTTTTATGCAAAAATAGATCCAAGTGTATCTTGAGACATCATCAATAAATGTTACATAATATCTATATTTTCCAATAGAGTCAATATCCACATGACCCATAACATCTGAATGAATAATCTATAATAATCTTTTAGCTATATATGTTCCTTTAGGAAATGAAGATCTAGATTTCTTTCCAAACACACAATGCTCACAAAAATCATTTTTTCCAATATTATAATCAGGAATTACCATCAACCAATTTCTTATTAAGAATGGTCCTAAGACCTTTTTCACCAATGTGGCACAATCTATGGTGCCACAACATACATGTATTTTCAGCTTCAGTTACATTGGCTAATTTATTCAAATTGCAGGTATCAAACTTAAACAAACTCCCTTTTTGAGATCCTTTAGCAAACACCATATTCCCTTTCACCAATCTACAACCACTTTTATCAAATGTCACATACATTCCAAAATCATTGAACTTAGATACAAAAAGTAAATTACTAGCAAGTCCTGGAATATGTAAAACATCATTAAGGGTATTAACCCTACCATCACTGAAACACAACTTTACCTCTCCTTTTCCCACAACATTTGTTGTGCTATTATCTCCAAAGAAGAAATTTCCTCCATCATATGCAGTATACTTAGTGAACCACTCCTTGTTAGGAGTCATATAATAGGAGCAACCTGAATCAATAAGCCAAGAGTTATCACTAACAATATTAGTTGTAATGATAAATTCATCATTACCATCATCTGAGTACTTCTCTATAGAAGCATCATAACTTTTTTTCTTGTTCTTACAATCCTTCTTTACATGTCTAGGTTTCCCACAATTCCAACACTTTACCTTACTCTTACCAGGGGTTTTAGATCGTCCTTTAGACTTACCCTTTCCTTTCTTATCTACCTTAGATTCCTTTTTCCTTAGGCCTACCTCTTACAAACAAGGAATCTTGGGATCCATTTTTAGACTTCGTCCTCATCTCCTCTGATAGAAGATTTAGAATTATATTTTCCATCTTAGGATTTGCACCACTACCACTGATAGCAACAATTAGATTTTCCCAAGATTCTGGTAAAGAACAAAGTAACAAAATGCATTTATCTTCATCTTCTAGCTTTACATCTAAGATGTTAACTAACTAAAAAAAAAATTAAAATCATTTAAATGATGTGCAAGAGAATCACCATCTTTCATCTTTAAAGAATACAATTGTCTTTTCATATACAACTTATTAGTAAGACTTTTAGTTTGATAGATATCACCTGTCCTCTTCCACAATTTGTATGTAGTAGTTTCATCTGAAACATTCAAGAGAATAACATCAGCAAGACATAATCTTATGGTCCCTCTTGCCTTCTTATCGAGCTTATCTCAATCCTCATCTGACATAATTGTAGATGGATTTTTATCACTACAAACAGCTAACCACTGATCTCTCTCTTCAAAGAGATCCTCCATTTTTAATTTATCCATCTCATAACTAGATCCATTGAATCTTTCAATATCTAAATGAGAATTAGAAGTCATTGTAACACACTTCTTTTACAAATATTCAATAACACAAAAAATCTGCCACTATAGCCAAAAAACCTTCAAACTTTTAAAAGAAAGGTGTCCCAAACTCTATCCAAATGTTAGCTCTAATACCAAATGTTGGAAAAATTGAAGGTAATTATGTAGCTTTAAAAATTTTAATCCTATGAGACTGTAGATTAAATTAAGTATTCTTTGTCACAATTTCTTTGTGGGTGATTAATTTGATTAATTCAATTTTACAAATTATAGTAGACAAAAGATTGTAGAAGAATGAGACAAGAAGATAGAAGTGACACAGCATATACGTGGAGAAACCCTTTCGGGAAAAACTCCACCACCAGAATCAATAGTGCTTGTATTATTTAAAATTAGAACAAGATTCCAATAACACTGTATTAATCCTTGATTGAGATGATTCTTTTGCCTTCAACAATTCTTCTTCACAACCTGCAATAAACTTTGATTGAACTCTCCTCAAGTTGCTACAATTAATAGACAATAATGAGCATTGAAAACTCCAAAGAATTGTCAATTACAAGAGGATAAACCTCCTCACAAATATCAAAGCCATCTTTGTTCAAGTAGAGTTCTTCCGTGAAAAACAATGTCAAACCAAGTCATTCATCAATTTGGGTGTCCCAAACTAAAGTCCTAACTCAACGTTGATTACGAAGAAATCTTGTAAGCTTCTCCTCAAAGTTGGCACCCAAGAATGGGACCACTTAACTCAGCCTTGTAAATATCTTCTCATGCAAAAGGTTTTAACTTCAAGATTCCAACTTGGGCACCCAAGGTGGGTCCAAGTCAATCTTTGTTAACTGAAACATATCTCTCCACCATTCATGCAAACATCATGCATGATTGATCATCCCTTGTTGATTGAAAGTATCAACCTGTTATCTATCATGCAACTAAATTCATTAGCCATGCAACTCAAGTCAATTGAAGTCAACTACATGCAACTCAAAATAACTAACATGCAACTAAAGATAACCAATCCATAACTGAACTCAATTGAACTGAACTAAAACTAAATTGGTAGTACCACTCCACACACATTGTAATTATCAATCCCTATTTTGAAGGGGCAAGATATGCATTACATAAGATTTATCAATTCTTCAAATAGTTAATTGAAACAAGGTGGGTCCCACCTTCCATGTGAGCATCCCATGTCCTATTTTGTAGGATCTCAACTTGGGTGTCCCCACATGTTCCTATCATTTAGGAATGATTACAAATATCAATTTACATGTGCATTTCATTTGAATTTAATCTCTTTCTAATCCTAGTGTTGGGGAAATGATGAAGAGCTAGGAGGATTCAACAAAACATCTCACAAACCTTCAACAATAATTCAAAGAAATCTTTGTATAACACATGTTATTAGGCATTTTATATCATATTGGAATCATAACTATGGCAGCCCACAATTTAATGCAACGAACAGTCATTAATAACCTCCAAAAAAACAAAAATAAAGAAAATCTCTCCAGGGAGATTGAAGAAAAACATGGTTATAGAATTTTCCTCCAAATTTTATGAAGATCCAATGGTGGAAATGAAAGTTATTGCATTTTTCCCAAAACTGCAAACCCTAGGTAGGGTTCAGACCTGCCCTCACTAAAATGGTCATAACTTATTCAAATCTTAATTAAATTTGATGATACTTGAAGAAAATGAAAGTATATTCACATGGAAACAAAATCCAATTGGTTTCAGATCCAAAATGTAGACTTTAAAAGTTGTACCATCAATTCTGCACAATATTGTTAAAATAGGCAGTCTCACCAAAATAGTCATATCTTCCACGAAACTCAATAAAATTAAATGAGACAAAAATAATTGGAAACTAAAAATAGAGATATTTCCATCCATATATGATACTCCATTATTTGATTCCATACCAAGCCGTACAAAACACAACTTCATCCTGGAAACAATATAAAAATTAGAAAATGCACATAAAATTTTAGGTTGCCATTCATCAAACTTCAAAAATAATGTCTCCAACCCACAATTCGAGTTTTGGAGGGTTTATTTATACATTTCCAACCAAAACCAACTATTTTCAACCACCTTTTGATTATTTTATTGACAAAACACTTTCATGACACTAATTGACAAGTTGCTTGACAATGTTCTTGAGCAACTTTTACAATTTTTATAATATGGAGCAACTTTAAACATTATTTGGCAAATGACTTAAAATGTGACTTCCTAAGACTCAAACACCTATATAATGGTTTGATAAACCTTATTATAAGACTCAATACACAAAATAGAGAAACTATTTACAAATGGCCTCATTGAGGCAAGAAATCAAATAGGTACTCCTGCACCAAGCTCCCGGGGGAAAAATAATTCAAGCCCCTTTGGTGTCTTCTTCACGGTCTTCAGTTACTTGCACTTTGTCCTTTGTCTTTTTCAATCATCATTTTCCTCTCTTCCTTTTTCTTCTTTCATTCGTTTTCTATCAATCATTCTTGCAACTTGGAGGGTTAGCTCATCATATAATATACACTTTCCCGCATTCCTTCATAGCACACATACATGGTCAAAGAAAAATTAGAAACAAAATATAGAGACCTTGAGGTCTCCTCCTTGTCTTCTTGTACTTCAAATTCCTCTTCACCCATAACCAACTTATCCAATCTGGAAACCAATTCACTTGAAACCTCAATGTCCTTGTTTTCTTCCACCTTGATGAGTTCCTCTTCCTCTTGTGTGACTTTTCCAACACCAACCTTACTATTCCATTCTTCTTCAATGGCTAAATATTGTGCCCATAAATCTTCTTCTTCATCTTTGACTGAATTTTCTGCCTTCTTTTGTTTTCTTTGCTTCTTCATAATCTTCTTTAGAGGCCATCTTAACCTTTTTGACATTGGTATATGCAAACTCCTTAGTGATTTCTTAAGAAGTTCATGTTCCTTGGCTAATCTTTCCAACTCATACGTATATCATCCTCTTCATGGTTTCCTGAAACTCTATTTATCTTGCCTTCTTTTTATCTCCATCTTTCTCAACTCTTTTCCTCTCTTTTCTTCTTCCTTTGTGAATCCTCAGCCCACAAAAATCTTTCCAATCTTCTCAAAAAATCCATCTTCACAAGAAAGTCTTTCCTTGCTTCCACTTCACTTTTCCACACCTAGGAAATGGGGTTCCTTCCACTCGCTGCACAAAACATACACAACCACAACCACCAAACACAAAACCAATAAACTTCACCAGCCCATATATTTTCCAGGCTCTGATACCAATTTGATGTAGAGCTAGGAGGATTCAACAAAACATCTCACAAACCTTCAACAATAATTCAAATCAATCTTTGTATAACACATACTATTAGGCATTCTATATCATATTGGAAACATAACTATGGCAGCCCACAATTTAATGCAGCGAACAGTCATTAATAACTTCCTAAAACTAAAAATTAAGCCAATCACTCTGGTGAGATTGAACAAAACATAGCTATAGACTGTTTCTCCAACTTTTATGAAGATCCAATGGTGGAAATGAAATTTATTGCATTTTTCCCAAAACTACAAACCCTAGGTAGGGTTCAGACCTACCCTCACTAAAATGGTCATAACTTATTCAAATTTTAATGAAATTTGATGAGACTTGAAGAAAATGAAAGTATATTCACATGGAAAAAAATCCAATTGATTTTAGATCCAAAATATAGAATTTAAAATTTGTACCATCACATTTTTCAGACTATAAATTCTGCACAATATTGTTAGAATAGGCAGTCTCATCAAAATAGTCATATCTTCCACAAAATTCAATAAAATTCAATAAGATAAAAATAATTGGAAACTAGAAATAGAGATATTTCCATCCATATATGATACTCCATTATTTCAATCCATACCAGGCCATACAAAACACTATGTCAACCTAAAACAATGTAAAATTAGAAAATAAAATTTGAGGTTGGCATTCATCAAACTTCAAAAATAATGTCTCGAACCCTCAATTCGAGTTTTGGAGGTGTATTTATACATTTCCAACCAAACCCAACTATTTTCAACCACATTTTGATTAGTTTGTTGACTAAACACCTTAATGACATTTTTTGACAAGTTGCTTGACAACTTTCTTGAGCGACTTTTGTACAATTTTTATAATATGGAACAACCTTAAACATTATTTGACAAATGAATTAAAATGTGACTTCCTAAGACTCAAACACCTCTAGAATGGTTTGATAAACCTTATTATAAGACTCAATACACAAAATAGAGAAACTATTTACAAATGGCCTCATGGAGGCAAGAAATCAAACAGGTGCTCCTGCACCAAATTCCTAGGGGAAAAAAGAATTCAAGCCCCTTTGAATTGTCTTCTTACTGGTCTTCCAGTTACTTTTCACTTTTTCCTTATTATTTTCAATCATCATTGGTCCTTTCTTCATTTTCTTCTTCTTATTCCTTCTTCTATCAATCATTCTAGCAACTTGGAGGTCCCAAAACTCTATCAAATCATCATATCATTCACTTTGTCCTTCATAACCTACACATACATAGTCCAAAGAAAAATTAGAAACACAATATAGAGACCTTGAGGTCTCCTCCTTGTCTTCTTGTACTTCAAATTCCTCTTCACCCATAACCAACTTATCCAATCTTGACACCAATTCACTTGCAACCTCAATGTCTTTGTTTTCTTCTACCTTGATGAGTTCTTCTTCCTCTTGTTTGACTTGTCCATCACCAACCTTACTATCCCATTCTTCTTCAATGGTTGAATATTGTGCCCATAAGTCTTCTTCTTCATCTTTGACTGAATTTTTTGCCTTCTTATGTTTTCTTTGCTTCTTCATAATCTTCTTTAGAGCCATCTTTAACCCCCTTTGACATTAAAAATGCCAACTCCTTAGTGGGATTTCTTAAAAATTTCATGTTCGTTGGCTAATCTTTCCAACTCTTGTCTCATCTCTTCCATGGTTTTCTCAAACTCTATTTGTCTTGCTTCTTTCTCTCCATCTTTCTCAACTATTTTTCCTCTCTTTTCTTCTTCCTTCATGAATCCTCAACCTGCAAATATCTTTCTAATCTTCTCAACAAATCCATCTTCACAAGCAAGTCTCTCCTTGTTTCTACTTCACTTTGCCACACCTAGGAAATCAAGTTCCTTCCTCAACCTGCACAACACAACCACAACCACAACCACCAAAACACAAAACCAATAAACTTCACCAGCCCGTATCTTTTCCAGGCTTTGATACCACTATGATGCAGAGCTAGGAGGATTCATAAAAACATCTCATAAACCTTAAAAAATAATTCAAAGCAATCTTTGTATAACACATGCTATTAGGCATTCTATATCATATTGGAAACATAACTATGGCAGCCCATAATTTAATGCAACGAACAGTCATTAATAACTTCCAAAAAAACAATAATGAATCAAATCTCTCTAGTGAGATTGAATAAAACATAGCTATAGAATTTTCCTCCAATTTCTATGAAGATCCAACAATGGAAATGAAATTTATTTCATTTTTCCCAAAACTGCAAACCCTAGGTAGGGTTCAAACCTGCCCTCACTAAAATGGTCATAACTTATTCAAATCTTAATGAAATTTGATGAGACTTGAATAAAATGAAAGTAGATCCACATGGAAAAAAAAATACAATTGATTTTAAATCCAAAATATAGACTTTAAATTCATACCATCACATTTTTCAAACTATAAATTCTGCACAATATTGTTAGAATAGGCAGTATCACCAAAATAGTCATATCTTCCACAAAATTCAATACAATTCAATGAGACAAAAATAATTGGAAACTGGAAACAGAGATATTTCCATCCATATATGATACTCCATTATTTCATTCCATACTAGGCCATACAAAACACAACTTCAGCCTAGAAACAATGTTAAAATCAGAAAATGCACACAAAATTTGAGGTTGCCATTCATCAAATCTCAAAAATAATGTCTCCTTACACCTGAGTTTTCCTTTGAGGGTTTATTTATACATTTCAACCAAAACCAACTATTTTCAACCACATTTTGATTAGTTTATTGAAAAAACACTTTAATGACACTAATTGACAAGTTGATTGACAATGTTCTTGAGCAACTTTTACAATTTTTATAATATGGAGCAACTTTAAACATTATTTGACAAATGACTTAAAATATGACTTCCTAAGACTCAAACACCTCTAGAATGGTTTGATAAACCTTATTATAAGACTCAATACACAAAATAGAGAAACTATTTACAAATGGCCTCATGGAGGCAAGAAATCAAACAGGTGCTCCTGCACCAAATTCCTAGGGGAAAAAAGAATTCAAGCCCCTTTGAATTGTCTTCTTACTGGTCTTCTAGTTACTTTTCACTTTTTCCTTATTATTTTCAATCATCATTGGTCCTTTCTTCATTTTCTTCTTCTTATTCCTTCTTCTATCAATCATTCTAGCAACTTGGAGGTCCCAAAACTCTATCAAATCATCATATCATTCACTTTGTCCTTCATAACCTACACATACATAATCCAAAGAAAAATTAGAAACACAATATAGAGACCTTGAGGTCTCCTCCTTGTCTTCTTGTACTTCAAATTCCTCTTCACCCATAACCAACTTATCCAATCTTGACACCAATTCACTTGCAACCTATTATGCTTGTCTTCGTCCACCTTGATGAGTTCCTCTTCCTCTTGTTTGGCATGCCCATCACCAACCTTACTATCCCATTCTTCTTCAATAGTTGCATATTGTGCCCATAAGTCTTCTTCTTCATCTTTGACTAAACTTGCTGCCCTCTTATGTTTTTTTGCTTCTTCATAATCTTCTTTAGAGGCCATCTTAACCTCTTTGACATTGGTATATGCCAACTCCTTAGTGATTTCTTAAGAAGTTCATGTTCCTTGGCTAATCTTTCCAACTCTTGTCTTATCTCTTCCATGGCTTTCTCAAACTCTATTTGTCTTGCCTTCTTTCTCTCCATCTTTCTCAACTCTTTTTCCTCTCTTTTCTTCTTCCTTCGTGAATCCTCAACCTACAAATATCTTTCCAATATTTTCAACAAATCCATCTTCACAAGAAAGTCTCTCCTTGCTTCAACTTCACTTTGCCACACCTAGGCAATCAGGTTCCTTCTTCAACCTGCACAACACAACACACAACCACAACCACCAAAACAAAAAACCAACAAACTTCAACAGCCCATATCTTTTCCAGGCTCTAATACCAATTTGATGTAGATCTAGGAGGATTCAACAACACATCTCACAAACCTTCAACAATAATTCAAAACAATCTTTGTATAACACATGCTTTTAGGCATTTTATATCACATTGGAAACATAGCCATGATAGCCCACAACTTAATGCAAATCTAACAGTCATTAATAACTTCCACAAAACAAATAATGAATCAAATCTCTTTAGTGAGATTGAATAAAACATAGTTATAGACTTTTCCTTCAATTTTTATGAAGATCCAATAGTGGAAATGAAATTTATTTCATTTTTCCCAAAACTGCAAACCCTAGGTAGGGTTCAAACCTGCCCTCACTAAAATGGTCATAACTTATTCAAATCTTAATGAAATTTGATGAGACTTGAAGAAAATGAAAGTAGATTCACATGGAAAAAAAAATCCAATTGATTTCAAATCCAAAATATAGACTTTTAAAATCCATACCATCACATTTTTCAGACTATAAATTTTGCACAATATTGTTAATTAGGCAGTCTCACCAAAATAGTCATATCTTCCACAAAACTCAATAAAATTCAATGAGACAAAAATAATTGGAAACTAGAAATAGAGATATTTCCATCCATATATTATTCTCCATTATTTCAGTCCATACCAGGCCATACAAAACACAACTTCAGCCTAGAAACAATGTAAAAATCAGAAAATGCACACAAAATTTCAGGTTGACATTCATCAAACTTCAAAAATAATGTCTCCAACCCACAATTCGAGTTTTGGAGGGTGTATTTATATATTTCCAACCAAAACCAACTATTTTCAACCACCTTTTGATTAGTTTACCAAAAAAACACTTTAATGACACTAATTGACAAGTTGCTTGACAACGTTCTTGAGCAACTTTTACAATTTTTATAATATGGAGCAACTTTAAACATTATTTTAAAAATGACTTAATATGTGACTTCCTAAGACTCAAACACCTATAGAATGGTTTGATAAACCTTATTATAAGACTCAATACACAAAATAGAGAAACTATTTACAAATGGCCTCATGGAGGCAAGAAATCAAATAGGTGCTCCTACACCAGGAACACTTTCCAAGGACTTAGGAGATACATGAAATATGTTTAGCATTGCAATTAAATGGAATCTTATTCCCAACAGTGTCGTAGCAGAGTCAATGCATTGCACTTCTCTTTGCATTTCTATCATATTTGTAAATTCCTCCTTGTTAACTGGCTTATGGTAGATGTGTAGCTGATATCCATTGACCAATAGAGTTTGAGTATCAACATCAATGGGCTTAGGCTGCACTGCTCCATTTGAAAATACCTCAGAAATTTCATATGGACCCAGCCAATGAGTCCTCAGTTTCCCCTGATGATCTTTGTATCTAGAATTGAATATCAGTTCCCAATCTCCATTATAAAACTCTCTTTCCTTAATATGTTTATCATGCTAGACCATTTGTTGTTGTTGCACTAACTCAGTTTGGTGGCCAACATCCAAACAAAGTTCATCCAAGTCACTAAACTATAAGAATATTTCAACCTGGGCTCGTTTGAGATATAAACCTCACTCCATTGTTGTTCTTAGGGTTTGGAGTTCACATTCAATGGGTAGAAGTGGTTTCTTCCCAAAGACTAACTCGTATGAACTAAAGTTGGTGGTTGATTTCCAAGTTGTGTTATAAGCCCAAATGGCCTTAGGTAGTTTTCTAGCCTAGTCTTTCCTTCTGAATGAAACTATCTTTGTTGAAATGTTTTCTAGCTCTTTGTTAGTGACTTCTACCTGACCATTTGCTTGTGGATGATAGGGTTATGACTTCTTATGGCTTACTTGGAAATGATCAGTGAAGGTTAAGAGAACCTTAGAGATAAATTGGGGTCCCTAATCTATGACAATTTTCCTAGGGGCTCCAAATTTGAGGAAAATTTTATTATATAGGAAATCAGCTACCTATTCTTCCCTAGCAACTTTTAAAGCTTTAACTTCAACCCATTTAGTTGGATAGCCGGTACAAACCAAGATGTACTATTTTCCTTGTGAAGAAGGGTCTATAGGATTGATAAAATCCAATCCCCATTTCTCAAATGGTTCAAGGAATACCTAAGGTTGCAGAGGAATTTCATTGGATGTAGTAGGTCTCCCTACCATTTGGCACTCATCATAGTGGTGGACATATTTCCTGACATCTTTATGCATAGAGGGCCAGTAATATCCTACACCTAAAATCTTATGGGATTTGCTCTTGGCAGAATAATGGCCTCCAAAAGGGTTATCATGGCAAGCTCTAAGGATGTTATAGGTTTCATCTACCCTAACACAACATCGTAAAACCATGTCAGGATATCAAAATAATATCCCATTAATCCATTTGAATGGAGCGCTTTCTCAAATGAGGCATTTCTTCTGTTTTGATGTGAAATCAGGTGGAAATTCTGAGGTGGCTAAGAAGTTTGCAATATTATCAAACCAAGGGGTTTTAATGGAGATGGAAAATATATTTTCATCTAGGAATTCATCCTACATAGGATCACGATCACCATCATCTTGTTTGATTCAAGATAGGAAATCTGCAACTACATTGAACTTTCCAAGTTTGTCAATAATGGTTACATTGAATTCTTGTAGAAGCGGTAACCATCTAATTATCATTTCATTCACTACTGGTTTGTTCATTAGGTATTTAATGGCTAAGTGATTTGTATACACAGTGACTATATACCCTATAATGTAATGTCAAAACTTTTTAATTGCATGCACTATAGCTAGAAATTCCTTCTTTGTGGTAATGTAATTTCGTTCAGTGGGAGTCAAGTTTTTGCTTATGAAATAGATGGCATATTTTCCCCCATTCTCATCCTCTTGTCCTAAAACTGATCCAATAGCATCATTAGAAGCATCAACATAAAAATGGACAAGAACAAAGATGAGTTTCTCCTTAATGATTTCAAATAATGATTAACACTCAAGTGTCCAGATAAACTCTACATTCTTTTGAAGGAGAGAAAACATAGGGCTTGCAATCTTGATAAAGTTTTCTGTGTCTGTGATAGTATCCAACATGCCCTAAGAACCTTCTAATGTCACTTTGGGTTTTTGGGGTCACAAGTTGTATCACCTCAATTTTCTTAAGATTGACCTTTATCCCTTCAGCTGAAATGTAATGTCCCAACATTATTCCTTGTTCCACCATTATCAGACATTTTTCATGGCTTAGGGATAGATGATGGTCCTCACATCGCTTCAATACTTTATCTATACTTTGAAGGGCTTCATCAAAATTTGATCCATACACAATGAAGTCATCCATGTAAACCTCCACACAGTCATTCACCAGTTTAGGGAATATTTCCACAATAGCTCTCTGAAAGGTTGCAAGAGCATTGCATAGCCCAAAAGGAAGAACTTGATATGTAA
>VDFB02194172.1:0-20940 GCA_007258455.2 Sequoia sempervirens | reverse complement strand
CTCTACATCTCAAATGATCTCTAACATGCTCTATACTAACCCCATAGTCTGATGCAACTGAGGCATATGCCTCCAAGAGGTCCTCAGCTAAACAATGCAAAGTCATGTGTGCCATATCTCCTATACATTGTGTTATATATATCCCATATAACCTTATAATATTTTTGATAAAATGGAAAAAGTGTTTTATCATTTCTTTGCTCACACTATCATGTGTTTGTTTAAGGGGAACGCCACCATGAACTTCTTCCCGCATGCGGGAAAGAATAGCAGCTACTCTATCTGGGGAATATGCACTAGTCCTCTCAAGTTCATCTTTTAGTTTTTCTAGACTATGCAATAGTAACATGCATGGTTCACTATATATCCCCGAGTTTGCACCCTGTGCTAATGACTCTCTCAATTTTTTAATCTCATTAGTGGTATTTCCAAACAAATTTTTTTGTAGGTGGGACATCTTCATTTTCCATGTTATATATGTATGTACACCTAAAGAAGCAATGAGACCTTGGTAAATAATATATCTAGATATAGAGAATATATTTATCTAAAACAGTTCTAATAATTCATCTACTCATCAATAATATTTTCATACCATTAAAAATTTAAAAAGAATTGGAAGACAACTATAATCTATAACATAGCATTCTTAAATGGTTCAAATTTTAAATGAAACGATGAAAGAAAGAATAAGAAAACAAAGATTAGTGTAAAATTATTTGAAAATAATTGGGGATAAAAATATCTAATCTAATAGTTGTTAACATAAATGAACTTCAAAATAGGATTATGTAAGTGAAAAAAAAGTTCTATTTCCTTCATTGAACCTAAATTTATCTAGTTAAGATATGTCTAAAATTAAGAATTCACACTAGAATATCAATATTCCATAAGAATCTCATAAAGAGGATGAATTTAATGGAAGATAATATAAAATCCTCCATATGAGGATGAATTTTATCATTACATAATGAGTGAATCATCTCAATTATATAGCCAAGAACATAAAACAATTATAGATTGGAAAGCAAAATAATCAGACATTTATCATATTTTTTAATGTATAAAGTTTAGATACCATCAAACTATTTAAACTTATGGATTGCATAAAGCTATAAATTGAATCGTTAAAACTAATTTATTAAGAATCGAATCTAATAAAGTTTGACTTCATATTGCATACTTGTTATAAATATTTCACTAATCCAACCATACATTATATATATGTTAAAACAATATATAATTGTTATGCCCATAATTTTTCACTAGAAAACCCAATAATTTTTTTTTTTAATACTTTAATTACGCTAACTAATTCTTTAAGCATTTATGATGCAACAATAACCATCTCCAATAGAATTAACATCCTTTCTTTAATTCATTTGTTGGTTTAACTTGCTAATGTGATACTATTATTAATGCATCTCTCACTATTAACTATACTTTAAATATTAAATTTGCAAGTATCACAATTTAATGGTTACACTAATAATATTCTCATTATAATGGTTATGTCATCGTAACCCACAATGATTTGTTCCTACTTCTATTTCTTGTTGATAGTAAGGTCAATATGGTATTATGATTATTAGGATAGTTCCTCATGACCCAATGATGGCATTTAAAGTACTAAATATGTAACTTTTGATGGTAATAACAACATGAATAATTATATGGTTTGCATTTATTTATTTATTTTCCTCTCATATTTCAACATCTATAAAAGGTTTTGCCAAAAATGCTATCCAATTATCGATGAACATTAATAAGGTTAAGTATGCTAACATTAGTATTAAGGTAACTATCGATATGAATATTGATAAGAGTATTAACAATACTCGATGATATTAAGGCTCCCTCTACAATTAATACAAACATTCTATCAATTCTATTACTCACAAATAATATTAAACTTTACTCATAATAGAAATGTTAATGTGATAGTGATATCATGTTTACATAGCACATAAACACTATTATTTGTCAGCTCATTGTTGCTTACAAAACTTTTATTACCATCTTAGCATCCCTAATAAGATTATCAATAAAATACTTTTCTTACTCGAGTGATTTTATTTGTGACTTATTTTAGTATGACGACCCCCCTTTATATTACCCTCAATAATAGTATCACTATTTTTTATTAATATATTTAATTTTAATTATTTTATCTAACTCTTATATATTGTTATAACATTTATTTAATTATTCATCTCTATTACAAAAATAATTATATGATTAAATATATTGCATACTTGTTATAAATATCTCACTAATCCAACCATACATTTTATATATGTTAAAAAATATGTAATTTAACAATTTATACAACTTCTAATTATGATAAAGACAAGAATCTTAATCTATACCATTATTTTGAGTTTGGTTTAATAGAAATTGAAAAAAATTATAATCATAAAAAAACAATGAATAAACTAAGGATCACTTTAACAATGGTGAATTAGTTCCTAAAGATTGGCCTAAAAAATTACAATATTCAACATTCTCATCACAAATTATATATGAAAACTAAGGATCATTTGGTTATATATATTTTCATAGATTTAAAATTTGAATATTTATTACTATAACATGTTCATTACAATTAAATTTTTAAATAATATTGTAATAATTTATTATGTCTTTGAAATTTGTTTTGTGAATTTTAATGTTGTTTTTTAAATTTAAGTTAGAGTAAGTAGAATCTAATGAGATGCCTTAAAAAGATTCAAGTTTTATAATTTAAATCTCCCTCTTATAAATATAGTTTTTTCTAGTCTTACAATTTCTTGTGTCATCTGTTCAATTATTTTAGCTATGGATTTAGCCGCAATCTTGTAGGAGGTATTAAGAAGAGTAATTAGTATCCACCCTTAGATAAAAAAAATATTTTTCCTTTAGGAATTAATTTATCAACCCTTGATTAATAGAATTTAAATGATGGATCCCTTTGATAAAGCTACTTTTTATACCTCATAGAGTCCTCCTTGATGAATGGACATATTGTTTTAAGGAATTGTGTAGCTAAACCATCTATTCGATGACTTTTTGAGTATTCAAATCCTTCAAGGAAATATCAACCTCCTCAAGGGTGAATAAATTATCTAAATGTGCCTATTTTTTGAGACAAATTATTTTGGGTATGCAAGTGCCAATCAATTCCTCAACTATATCTTGATGTGGATCTCCTTCAACTAGATCAATTAAAAATTATTTGTAATGTTGGAGGAAAATGGATTTAATATCATTAGAGTTGTCACGGAACTACCTCTCTTGATCAACGATAGATATTATCCACTCTCAAGAATGTAAATATGTTTGAGATAACTAAAAAATAATTTGTATCCCTTATATCCTTTCATCCAATGTATCCTATCTCTTAATTGAGATCCTCTACCACAATTAAGTTCAAATCTTCTAAGTTTTATTTCAACGAAAGCAACCACTCATTGTAGAAAAGTTATTAGTAAGTGCTAAAGCCAAAACAAGTTTTTTTTTTCTATTTGGATCCATATTTTTTTTCCATTATAGATCTCTTTCTAGCCATACTCTTATTGTAAGATCATAGTAAGGTAGTGCAATAGATTTAATCGCATCATTCCACAATTGTATCCACTTACCATTTTGATGAGGTCTAGGAACATCAACGAAAGGGATATTAGGGAAGCAAGGTGATCAATTTGATTGAGGTGGGAAGTGTTGAGCTTGAAGGATAGATTATTAGGTATGAGGAATAAAAAGTTTGAAAAGTTTAAAGAATTGGGAGGTGATATGTGAGATAGGTTTAATAGAATCTACTTAAATAAGGGTGTTTTGTGGAGAGGGGACAATGGAAAGAGAAATAACTAAGTTTTAATCTATCAATACAACTAAGTTTCCCTTAGTTCACCATCTCTTTAGTTGGTCCAAGTGAACTAGTGATGAGTATAAGAATATTTTTTGTCTAAAATGGGATCTAAACCCCTCATGGTATTTCTACTTAGGATGTAGGAATTCAATTATTTTTTAGAGAGTTTATGAGAACTAAACCAACTTGTATCTTGGTTTTTTCCACCATATCATATTCACCTCCTTGTAGCCATTTAGTCATAGGGAGGGCATAAAAATCCATTCCCACAATTTAAATTGAGATGAGGAGTCATTAGGCATACAATAAAGAAAAAATAAATAGGTATTCCTTGGATTAGTAGTAAGCACTAAGAACAATTATTGCTGGGATCCACTCCTCAATAGATGATAAACTTAGCCAAGTATTTGGAAAGGTGGGTCAACCTTGCATCCTAATATTTTGATTTATTATTTTGTCCTCATATTAGAAAATGAGGCATCTCACTTTGTTTTGGTACTTATTTGTCATTTGTTGAATGCTTTGGAAGGTGTCTAAGATGTTCTAAGAGCATGTAATATCATTATAGCTTTATAAGATGAAACCCTCTTATGACATATTCTTACATGACATTTAAGAGCATGACTGCAGAATATTTACAGTAAAGTATTGACCAACATTATGAAAAATCATAAGAAATCTTTTAAGAAATAGCAACTGTGTCAAGGAAAAAGATGTGGACATTTACAAGAACTTTTTTTTTTAAGAAAAAGTGGGAGACCACTTATAATTTTATTTATATATAATATTTTACATATAGTTGGTTCAGGCAGACATACTGGCAGGAAAGAACCAGCAAGAAAACCCCCAGTTGCAGTCCAAGTAACAAATTTTACAAAATATCAAAAAGACCAATGAGGTCCTAGTACAAATGACCAATTGTCTGATTACAATGTTACAAAAGCACATTGGTTGAATACATTAGTACATATGCACATTCTCTTATGCACCCAAAATACCCAAAAGAAGACATCATACTAGATATACCCGTGACCCGAATACATAACATAGTGGAGATTACAAAACCTTACTAAACATAAGACTGATAAGCTAGGAAGCCACTTTCAAAAAGATGCAGATTTTCCACCAACATGCCGAAAGCCATTAACCAAGATTTCTTTTGTTTCCACTCGTTTACCTTTGTGTTGGTGATCATGCTCAAATGAAGGTTTTAACTTTTTTTAATATCGAAAATGTACAAATACAAATGCAGTACTTTGGACAAACATGGAAGCCGAAAACAAGCATTCTCAGCAGCACGGGCATGATATTTTATTTTTAAATCATCAATCTCCTCCATGGAAATGGCATGGTCTCCAGATTCCGCTTAGGAAACTTGGTAGAGATGTGAAGGAGTGTCATGCATTGTGGATAATAACATGCCTTGGAATATGTGAACATAGGTCTCTTCTTATGAAACAAAACCTTCTTTGAATAATTAACATTAGAAATTAATACAGTTTGGCAAGCATATTGTATAATCACACTAGAAACCAACAATGGAAGATTTAGAGTCTCAACTAAGAATTCCACCTTATAGATAACATTCATACTAGAAGCCAACCGCTAAAGACAAAATTTCATAAATAAAGTTCATGTGTTATATATCACCTTTGAGGGGTCCACAAGTACCATGAGCCTTTTGAAATCCTTCTCCATCTGTTCCATCCATTCCAAGACCATCGAGGTGGGTATACAATATGAGCCAAGTATTAATTTCTAATGTTAATTATTGAAATAAGGTATATAAATTATTCAAGCATCTTAATTCTCATACACAGTTACATCTTAGTCAATTTCTCAATGTATGAGTTCCATATATTTGTAAATTTTTCTTAATATAAAAACATATTTTATTTCATTAAAATTAACCTATATATTCCATGTTACAAAGGATTCTCTTATTTTAAATTATAAGTATATAATTCAAAATTAATTAGTAATTTTCAAGATAGAGTACACACAATTTCTTTAGTTAAAATAAAATAATATTCTTATTTCCATGTAGAGAGTTATGTAGAAATTTAGTCAGATGTCTCAAAAATATTTCTTTCATACATACTAAATGTTTATCATTACATATGAATCATCTCAATTATATAGCCAAGCACATCAAAATTTATAGAGTGAAAGAAAAATAATCACACATTTATCATATTTTTATATGTATAAAGTTTCTACCATCAACCATTTCATACTTATAGATTAAACGTGTTTTGAATTTGGTTATTTGGGTTCAACATGTCATGATATAGGATTTTCTTGTGTTTTCACCATGTTGTTATGTGTAGATAGCTATGTATTTTATAGGTTTAGGAATTTTGGAGGAAGGAAAGGTTGAACAAAATGCATAAGGATGAGATGGAGCCTTGTTTACCTTAGGATTTGGTTGAGACTCCCTTTGAGTATAATCGAGGGGTGGTTGGTCCTCTTGTAGACATGACTAATTTAGAAGGTCTTGTCAAGAGAAATTTAGAGGAGATTGGTAGAGACAAGAATCATGTTACAGATGGATTAGTTGGAGTTCATTGCCTCTACCATTCTCTTGAATTGCAACATTCACCTCTTGGAATTTCTTCTAATAATTTAAAAATGTGAAGAAGGTTCAAGTTTAGAAGATTATAGGAACCCTTTATTCCCTTTGGTCTCAAGTTTGGAAACTAAAGATGGAAACTCCATTACAAACCTGAACTAGGTTTGAATTCATGGAAAAGGATAAGGTTCACAATAAGATATAGTTCCTTGAAGAATTTTGGATTCAAGTTGTGAAATGATAGATCTACTATTTTTTTTGGGAAAACGACCCTCTTTATTAGATACATTGCCACTATTGGTGGAGTATTTCTAATTGGATGTTATTTTTCTAACTTACAACTATATTTTTCTTGTTGTTGTTCCATTCCAATATGATTGATCATTTTTTGTCTCTTTATTGATATTTGTAAAAGGGTGGGGCCCTTTCAAAATTTCTATTTCTAATTCATAAATTCAACCAAAAGTATTTACCCTAAAATTAAAATATAAATAATTTAAACTTTAAAATAGTCTTTTTGATATTATATAATAGCCTCGTGTATTTAATTTATAAATCCTATTATTCTTTATGCTTAATTTCAAAATTTTAATGCTCTCAAGTATAGATTACAAGCACGCATTCTTTACATTTTTTCTCTTTCTTTTGTACTATTTTGTATATGGGTGTCTTATATGCATTGCCTCAAACATATAATTTTGATGTCCTATACCTAGTTCTAAATGTAGTTTTATGAATGTATTCCTCCTTTATTATTTGTTAATTGTAATTGAATATTAGACCTATTTTTTAAAATATGGCCACCCCTCTCAATTAGTAAAATAAGTCATCTATTTTAGGTGGTGGATATTAATGTTAATTGTTTATTTATTGAACATACATAATCAAGAAAACTTGGAAAAGTGTCTTATCTTTCTTTTTCATAAAAATAGTTGGAGCATCCCATGACAAGACACTAGAACATATAAATCCTTTCTTTAAAATGTCATTTAGGTTCAATCCTTTAATTCATGCAAATATGAAGTGTTTGTTTGATAGTGATCTCTAGATATAGGGGCTAATTCATGCATGAACTCTATTAAAAAATAAAACACCCATTTAGGAGGAAACATGAGGAGTTCATTCTAGGATTTAGACATCCTAAGACTTTTGTAATGGAGGTTTATTTTCGTTTGAATGGTTCTCATTCACTTTTACTAAATAAAAATTAACAACAAACAAGGCACACCCTTTTCTTTATTCTCTTTTGAGTTGTAAAATAGAAAATTTAATAATACCTCCAGTCCTTCTAATCCTAATAGAACTATTTTATTATACATTTCATTCAAACAATCTAGCTTCTTTCCTCTAAATTTATTCTTTGATTCATACATTTAGTTCACCAACCATTTTTGGAGTAATGTCATAAGACTCAAAGGAAAAATATGAAGAATTTTATCCAAGTTTCCATTGTATGCACCCTAAACTTTATATCATGAACTATTTGATATAATGTCTCAAATAAATTTGTTAATGAACTGTTTGATATAATGCCTCAACAATTTCCACAGTTTTTTGACAGTATGATAGAAATAGTGTTTTTGATATAATTCCTCAAATAAATTTCCAATAGTGTTTTTGATATAATGCCTCAAATAAATTTGTTAATGAACTATTTGATATAGGGTGCATACAATGGAAACACTATTGCTATCATACTCTGTAAAAAAATACCATGAATTGTTTGATATAATGCCTCAAATAAATTTATTAATGAATTGTTTGATATACGGTGCATACAATGGAAACACTATTTCTATCATACTCTGTCAAAAATTACCATGAACTGTTTGATATAATGCGTCAAATAAATTGGAGGTGCCCTCGTAGAAATGTATGCAAAATGTGGAAGCATAGACAGGGCATGTTAATTTTTTGACAGAGTAGAAATGTATGTCAAGCAATTGCAACACTGCAGATTCAAATAGTGTTTTTGACGAAGTATCATAGAAATAGTGTATGTTGAAAAGGCTTTAGAAACTTTCAAACAAATGCGGTTTCAAATCAACAAATTTGAAAATTTTTGCATTTAGGGTTTAGAAATTTAACAAACAAATGCATTTTGAAGTCCATGAAATTAGAATTTGACAAACCTGGTGAGATATGCAAGTTGGGTTGATGAACTATGCAGAGATGAAGTCAAGTTTTCCGTTCACCATTTGTTGTTCACGTTCGTTGTTCATCGCACACACAGAGCATAGGGAAAGCATAAAAAGGCACAAAATGATAGTGACAAGTTCAAAAAAAATTATGCCTTATTTGAAGGGGTTCGGTCGAACCCATGTTCGATCAAACCCCTTAAAATATTAATTTTTTTGTTTGTGTTTTAGGGTTCAGTCGAATATAAAAGGTGGTTCGACCGAACCCCTTGAGTTTGGGGAAAGGAAGAAAATCAAATTTCCTTCCTCATAAAATTTGTAAACCACTATTGTGGTTTAACCCTTTAACTTATTTAAATGATGATCATGTTATAATAATTATCGTTATTTAATCATATGAGTTAAATAATTAAATTACTTACTCTATAATCATATGAGTTATTTAAGAGGCATGATATATTTAATTAATTAAATTGAAATAAAACATATTATTTAATTTACTTACTCTATAATCATATGAGTTATTTAAGAGGCATGATATATTTAACTAATTAAATTGAAATAAAACATATTAAATTAATAAATGGAAGCAAAACAAGAAGCATTTTAGAAGCAAAAAAGGAAGCAACAATGGAAGCCAAACTAGAAGCAAACCAGAAGCAATCTTGGAAGCAAAACTTGGCATTATCTAGAAGCAAAAACAAAAGCAATTCAGGTAGCAAACAAAGAAGTAATAATGGAAGCAATTTTAGAAGCAACAAAAGATGCAATAATAGAAGTCATATTAGAAGCAAAAAAAGACACAAAAATGGAAGCAAAGCTAGATGCAACAAGTGGCGTTATATCGAAGCAAAAGTGGAAGCAAAATTGGAAGCAAACTCGAAGCAAATCTAGAAACAAACCAACAAAAAGCAAAACCCGAAGCAAAATCAAGTAAAACTAGAGCAAACATGGAAGCAACACAAGAAGAAAAACCAGAAGCAAAATTAGAAGCCAAACTAGAAGCAACAAAAGTCGGTGCTAAACCCGACGCTAAATCTGGCACTAAATCTGACACTAAATCTAGCGTTGAAGTGAACACACCATTTTGCACTGATTTTTATGCAAGAAGAAGTTCCCAATTCATGAACTCAAATGCACTAAAATTTGGCATTATTTTAGGCGTTGATTGTCTATTTTTTTGTAGTGCGACTCCACCTGAATTGCTAGGTTTGAGTGTTCCTTAGACCCAATGGAAATTGTTGAATGGAGGTAGCATCTGGTCTAGGTTGATACCCTATCAGTTCCGAAGTCAGTTTGTGTCATTTCAAGTTCTAATTCTTTTACTCTGGTTGATGGTCAAGTAATTGTTTGACATTTGATTTTCTTGATAATTAATGTTGCTTGTATTTATGTATGTTTTATTCTAACCTTGTGACTTCTAGGAGTAAGTCAAGTCTTAGGGGGGGAGGATGTAGTTTCCCTCCCTGATTCACCCTTTTTATGAAGTTTGATAAAAGTTGTTTTGGGCTATTTGATTTGGATTGTTCGATTTTATGCGTTTGGGGGTTTTGATGATTTGATGCATTAAAAAAAACCATTAAACTAAAGGCATACATTTGATATATAGGTAAATAAAAATTTAAATGTATATAATAAAAGCTAATAATAGAATAAAATAAATAAATAAATATATCTATATAATAGATGTGTTATCAAGCTATCATTAATTAAATACAATTAATTATGTCATAAAGGCACTAAATAGCATGTCGCATTCATTTGACCTGACTTAACATTGTGTATCTAAGTTAAGAAAATAAGTAATGTGGAATATTAAAAGAGGGAGTAACGATTTTGGTAACCATTCTGCAAAGGGTTTTGTCAAGTTCAGATGTGAACGCCCTAGAATGATCAACATGGAGAATGGTGGAATCTATCAGCAACGACTGAAAAAGAATGTGAGGAGAGGGCAATCGATGGCATAACAATCTGCATGATTGGAGGTGGAGGTTTTAGGGGGTTTGTCTAGTGTTGGAAGATGGTCACTTTTGACTCCATCTTTTCCTGGGATGGCTCGACGGGAGGGTAGGACAGGGTCATAGACCTTTAACCATATAGCTCTTATCAGCCACCGACCCTTCATTCCATGTCAGAAAATAGTAAATGGATATTTACACTTTGTCTTATGTGTTGTTCAGTATGAACAACCCTTAACTATCTTAGTGGCAATCGTCGTCTACTACACCTTCACACTAGTTATACCTTATTCCTTGTCTCATAAAATTATTCTTCCTTTTAACTTTCAAGCCAACAAATGACCTACAAAAGAATGATGGTTCGGTCCAAGGAAGGACCAAATGGCATTTGATGGTTGGAAAAGATGGGCTCTCAACTCAAATGTCGTTTTGTAGATGATTCAAATGATAGTGAAATGAAGACTATGGAGATGTTTCTAAGAGCTATGCTACCCAATCGATATCATTGTTAGCACGACACATTTTAGGCCAAATCCTGAAGTGCGCCACTCGCAATGGTTTTGGTAAGCTTTGTTTTGTGGTATTTGTTGAACAATTTCACACATTTTAAGCATTCACATTTTACAAGCATATCTGTCAGAGAAATTATAAATCTTATCTGTCTTGATTTCCTCTATCTTTTCATATTCAGATAGTCATTTAAACCCTTGAGCTTCTATATATATGGGAATCGATAGCAGTAAGGGTCATTTTACAATTGCTAGTTTGCATTTGCATGAAATTTTCTAAAATCTTTTCAACAATCCATTTCGTACATATCTTGCGATCATTTTTCACCAGGAGACCCCCTTACTTAGAGGCATATTATCAACTAGTTCGCGCGCCTTGTATCATTTTCCTCTAATTGCATGCATGTCGACCAAAGAAATTGTAACTACTATATCTGATAAAAATATATATTTCCTTTGGATTCATGCCCATCATTCAACCATCGAAAGCTCTCTTTGTAGCATAGGCAACCCGAGGATTGTGGAGCCCGGTTTTGATTTTACATTGATGCTTTTATTTATAGCATTCGATAGCTATCTTGACATTCTGTCTCTTTTTGATATCTGATGAATATCTTAATGAATGGAATTCAAAGTATTCTTTGTTCTTTATATTTATTATTTGAGGAATAGTGGAGTTCACTGTAATTTCCATCCCTTGTATTCGATTTTTGGTATTGGGCCTTATTTTCGATGAAAATAGGCTGTGGTAGGAATTTGACTAGTTAGTTTTCTGTGGTAATTCGAGAATATGATGTTTGGCCTTTCAAAGCTGAATTTCATATCCCAAGCTCCCAGTTTCATTCTTGCCTAAGCCTATGAGGGCAATTGCAACACACTTTTACGCTCATACTTACCGAGCATACATATGGCCTTTAGCTTTTAAGTTCTCGTAGTACCCAGGGTGGACCTTTTGAACCCTTTCAAAATTAGTAAGAGAATTCTTATAATCTCTCAGCTTCAATTGAACTGTCCAAATACTGCAGCTTCTAGCTTTCCTTCACTGATGCCATGAAACAGTGGCCAACGGCGCCATAATCACTTTACTATGATAAGTCTGTGCAAGATTATAATATGAATGAGAATTCATAAGAGGGCTATCTCAAAATAGAGGTTAAGAAGAATATGATTATGTTGAAAAAATAGTGTTTAGAAAATCTTTGTGGAAATGTGAAGAACAAGAAGGAAGGCCTATAGATTTAAAATGTAGTAGGAGCAGGGTCCAACAGTGGGGATAGAAGTAGTCCTCAGTGGGCCTCATAGTGGAGCACTTTAATATTCAATTGCAAAACACTTTTTATCCATAAATTATGCAAATTGACAAATCATGTGATACCACATCAGCGCACCAATAATACATGACTTAGTGCACCACTATCGGTCTCACTTTTTTTTGGGGCCTTTTTGGATACCTCAACAAGAAGCATGCTGATATGGCATCATATTTGATGATGTGGTCCTAAAACGAAATATAGTAGCACATGAGTTGCCAAATAAACTGTTGTACAAAATTGGGAGTGATTTGAAATTTCCACATAGCATTTTGAGAAACACGAAATTAGGGTGCTCCACTATAGGCCCCTCTCCCCTATAACAGACCTGTAAAATCACTTATCATTGATATATAATTATCTTGTCTCTGTGATAAGATTTTTGAAACATAGAGCATTGGCATATAGTTTTCAAAGAATGATTCTCATATATTTTATCCTGTCCAACCTGGGGTTAAGTAAAGGTCAATACCCCCCTCCCCTTAGATTCTAGTTATCTTGTCCTAGTAGTAGCTGAAGAGATAATAGAGGTAATTGTTTTCCTTAAAATATACTCTCCCTCGATTCTTTAAATGAAAAATCTTAGTGCATATTGTAATACGTTCATATAATGAATATTACATATAGTCTCTCCATCTACTTTGAATCCGATCTAAGAAAGTTAGCTCGCTGACTCAAGCCTTCACTTGTAAACCTCCTTAGTATATAAAAGTTTGCGCTATTTAATCATTGACATCCAGAAACTATTGGGTTCATCACATATTATCTGAAATGAGACTTGCATTTAAAAAATGGAGATTAATGTCTTGTTCCAAAGGAGCTTTATGATACAAGTCTATAGTAAGAATGAAAAAGTATTTCATTAGTAAAGAATTGGATAGGTACGCATAGTATAATTAGAAATTTACAATTACAAATACCTTAAAAATATATTTATATGAACTTCATGATTCTTGTTAGGAATAAAGTAATTAAATAAATTAGATTATCTTTGTTGATTATCGAAGGTTGATTTCTTCCATTGCCCAATTTTATTATCTAACACAGTCAACTAATTATGAAGACTGGTTTATTTTTTAATAAAACCATAATATATGTATATATTTAAATATTAGAAACATATTTCTACCCTTTCAAGATTGAAGACCTTATTGAGAATGAATTTGGAAATTAGTCTATGCTAATGTAGTTTGTGTGTTTTATACTTAAATAATTGATATTTAGTTTAATGAGAAAATTAAATTTATTCCTCTCTCAAATACGAGTGATGATGCCTTTTATATTCATTTGATGTACTTTATAAGTTTATTAGTGGAATTGTTACGTGTACGATGCATCATGGTTGTTTGTTGGATACTGGACTATTATTGAAATTGTTTAAGTTGAGTCTTTGTGTTAAATGGGATTGGGAGTCTTCTAGAGGCTTAGGAGTTTTGTTAATGGTTGAATCGTTGTGTTTGATCCTCGATGTGAGTAATATTGTGCTTGTGAAATGTGGACGAGGGTCTTATCCATGCACCTCTTATTTGTTATTAATGTTGTATATTGAGAGCGAGATGGTCCATGCCTTGCTCGAGATGCGTACTTTTGTGGTTTTCATTTTATGTGCATTGTGGCTTGCCCTGTTAATTTTATTGGGTCTCCTAGCTACCAATAGGGGGAGTGGTTCTCAATGGGGGTTGGCACACAAAGTGGCACCTGGGTAACCCATGTGGGAGTTTCTTAGCTCAGTGCTAACTTAAAATAAATTAGGGGGTTGGGTATTTAAATATTAATCAAGATAAGTGAATGCCTCACCCATGCCTGTAGTGCTCATTTAGGCTAAGGATGGGTTGAGAAGGCCTGGATGGCAAGATGAAATTCCTTGTACTCATGAAAGGAAGATTAGCTATGCATGTGTCACCCTATGGGGCCGACAGCTAGTGAGAGACTGCCAGGGTAACCATAGATTGGGGTCGGCGACTAGTGCTAGACTACCAGGGTAATCCATGTCAGGATCATGCGATGACACTCCCTTCTCTGCAGGCTAGTATTTTGATTACTATTCTCTCCGTTGGTGTGTGATGCCCTTTAGAAGTAGGGTTTGACCTTATATGATGTTAAGTTGCTTTAGTGTTTGTTGTCCTTTGTTATTCCTGTTTTGTCAGTTTGTGGTCACCTTGTCATTGTTCTTGCGGGACCAGGGGTTATCTCCTAGCACGGGGGGTGGACCTTAGGGTTCCACATGGTCAGGTGAAATGTGTTTTTTACTTGCTTGGGTCCCCTTGTTGTTGATCATGTTCGTGGTGACTATTCATAATGATGTGGACTTCTACACTTGTTCCAATTTGAGTGAATTTATTTCATGTACTTGTATTGTATTGGAAGCGATTGTATAGTGTATTATAACTCTGATGTATAACCTCCCCAATTGACCTCGGGGAAGTATTGATGTAATGATGTAATGTCTTAATTCATTATTGAACTCTCTTATGTAACATGGTTAATGTGTAATGATGTTTCTTGTTTATGATAGTAAATTAAATTTGATTTTGAATGTATCTATTGATGTCATGTTATACCTAATTCATATTGGTTGATCATTTAAGTGTGATGAATAAAATGAAATTCACATTGTTGATGGAATTTGTTTAATGCAATGATTTACAGTTCTTGCTAGTTTAGTTAATGGGAATCTAGTAGCGTAGTCATGGACCTTAGAGGACTTAGGTTAGAATGTAAGTTATTGTATCATCTACAATCTTGAATATGTTTCACTTCAAAAAATTGTTCCTAGCGTGTAGTCCTCTAGGGTTTTACGTGGTAGGACATTACATGTTATCGGCCTAGGTTCATGCTGGGCACTCTAGTTTCATATGATCCCATTACATTGACCTAGTAGCTTGTACTCTTGAGGATTACGTTTTCCCTTTTGGGTCATCCTTGCTTAGCAACCCGAGATTTTTCCTTAGGTGGTGTTTGTCCTATAGTGCAGAAAATGGGTGGAAAGAATAGGACCCTCAGTGTAGTGCGCAATGGAATTTGTTTAATTCAATGATTTACAGTTCTTGGTAGTTTAGTTAATGGGAATCTAGTAGCGTAGTCATGGACCTTAGAGGACTTAGGTTAGAATGTAAGTTATTGTATCATCTACAATCTTGAATATGTTGCACTTCAAAAAAAAAAAAAGGTTCCTAGCGTGTAGTCCTCTAGGGTTTCGTAGCAGGATATTACACATGTTATCAGAGCCTAGGTTCATACACTGGGCACTCTGGTTTCATATCAGCCCATTACGTTGACCTAGTATATTGTACTCTTGAGGATTACGTTTCCCTTTTGGGTCATCCTCACTTAGCAACCCAAGATTTTTCCTTAGGTGGTGTTTGTCCTAAAGTGCAGAAAATTGGTGGAAAGAATAGGACACTTGGTGTAGTGCGCAATGCATCAATATTCTTTCTATTGGGGATGCATTATGGACCCTTGTATTTCTCGGTGATGTGAGTTTATGTGTATATGTGAATAATGTATGTTAAACCAGGAATTTTGTGCTTATGAAGTGATAAATTGTGTTTTCTTGCCTCTGAAAAGGCATAAAATCATGGTCTTTTGTTGAATAAGTTATGAGATTTAGTGTTGTAAAATGAATAAAGTGGAGTGTTTTGTTTGTAAATGATGAATATTTAATGGAAAATGTATGCTTGATGTGCGTAAATATGTTGTGTTTGTGAAAGTGTGGTATTCTGATGTAGCAAATTAGTTTGGTGTACTACATTACTTAGATGCATTATTATGTTTATCATGTAATTATTATATCTTGTAGCGGATGATCTACAAGTTGATTTGATTATTGAATGTTCTTTTCAGATGTTCTTTTGTGAAGGGGAAGCAGTGTCGTATCACTCACTTGTGAGTGCCCCGCAACATTGTCACTTTCCTCTCACAGTGTGTTTGACCGTATGATTATGTACATGCTTGACTATGTGATTTACTATAGGTTGCAGGTACATTAGATCCTCAACCCTCATATATCTTTGTCCCTCCCTCCTGATCTTCTAGTCTCCTCTCTAGATCTCAGTTCTTCCTCCATCTCTCACTCAATCCATCCCTCCCTCTCTACCCTAATCCTTCAACCCTAAACCATCAACCCTTAAACCCTAATCCCCCAACCCCTATACCCTCTACCCTATACATTGGACCCTCAACCCCAATCCTTCAACCATATACCCTCAAACTTATACCCTTAACGCTCTACCCTCAACCCTTAACCATCAACCCTAAACCCTTAAACCCTAAAACCCTAAAACCCTTAAACCTTCTACTCTCTCCCTCAACCCTAATCTTAACCCTATACCCTCAACCCAATAACCTAAACCATATTCAACCCTATATAATCCTCAACTCTATACCCTTAATTATCATCAAATGCCTCTACCCTATACATTGATCCTCAACCTCATATATCTTTAATCCCTCCTCTTCTAGTCTCCTCTCTATCTCTCACTTCTCCCCTCCATCTCTTTGATCCATCCATCCCTCCTCTAACCTAACTCCTCAAGCCTAACCATCAACTCTTAAACCCTTAAAACACTCAACTCTCAACCCTCAACTCCTCAACCTCGCCCTTAAACCTCTAAACCCTTAAACCAACCTCTACCTCCTACCTCAACCTCAACTCCTAGTAAACCTTTAAAACCCAAGTAAACTCTCTAATTTAGTCCCTCAACCTCAACCTTTAATCCTCTCAACTTCTAACTCCCTCTCTACCTTAATCCCTCAACCCTCAACCCTTAAACCCTAATCCCTCAGCCCCTAGTATACCCTCTACCCTATACATTGGACCCCCAACCCTATACGTCCCTTGGTGTGACTACAAGGGCCTAAAAAATTCAACTATATCCCTTTTGTACATTTTATGGCATAATACACCTCATTTCTGCATTCAATCATCTACAAATTTTCCCATGTTTAAAATTTTTGAGTAAAGGATAAAAAATTGTTTTTAAAGGATAATATGAAGATAATAGTATGATCTTAAATTTGAGAATTAATAGCATTTGAATTAAATGGAATTTTTATCTTCTTTTCAATTAAAAAAAGTAATATTTAATTTGTAAAATATTATAAAATAAATAAATAATAATAAAATTTATATGTTGAATATTAATCATTATTTAGAATTTACTTTTCACAACAATAATATGAATGGTTTAGAAGAAATGCAAGAGGCAGATCTATTTTAATTTAAAAAAAATCTTAGGGTGCAAGGAATCTAATGTAATATCATAATCACAATCACAATCACAATCACAATCAGACAATTTTTTTAAATTATAATAATTAAAATCATAATTTAATGATTAAATTATATATTTAATCCATATTCATTTTAGTTTTATTTAAATAAATATTTTTCTATATATATTTTAAAATTAAAATTAATAATTGTTAAAGATATTTTTCATTTTTTATTTTATATAAAATAACATCAATAGTTTTTAATTATTAATTGAACATACAAATTAATAAATTTAATAGATAACAGTATTTTTTTATTATAAAATATATGTATTTTGGTTTCTAAATTTGTTTGAATATTAAAAGATTCAATGATAAAACATATACACTATATGTCATTGTGTGGGAGCTTTTCCACATCAATATTTTTGCCGCCATGATGAGTTAGAACAAAATACCCAAGCCCTAATTTTCAACTCTCATTTTCACTTGGTTTTTTCTAGCTCCCTTGCCTTGCACATGCCGCCATCATTAGAGTTTGAAACCTTGAGCTTTTTGAATGAGTCTCTATCAATTTTCTCACTGCTTTTGAGATTTTTTCACAAAAAATTATGTTGAGGTCGAATCAGGTAAACATTTCATTGTTCATCATTTGTTTCCATTTATTTGATTGTGTTTTCAAAGACATTCCTTCACGGATTCCCATGCATTTTTCTCTTGCTTTACTCTGTCGACGCCTTGCTTGTCTTGAGGCTGACATCAAAGAACTTCTGGAGCTCGCATTTCTTCGAACAACAAGAAGTTGAGTAAGTTTCTATGCGCTATTTCTTTGTATCTTACCTCCATTTTCTGTCAAAACAAGCTCAATTTGGACTCAATACATACAAATGAATGGGTGTTTTTTTTCTACCATGCATCCTTATTTTGAAACCCTTCTATCTTGGCTTAGCTTGTCTAGACATAGCTCACTAGCAAAATAAATGAAACAAATCATACTCTCCATATTTTTTTTGATCAAACGATGAAAGATTTTTTTTATTTACACATTTTTTCTCTTTCCTAGTGATAGCTTGGTCGCAGCCTCTCTAGAATATATTTTTTATTTCCAAAAAGAACAAAGTGTAAACTCTTCTTTATTATATTTGTTAGCCTCCTTTATGGCTTCATGATTATGGTTGTGGGCTGGCATTTTGGGTTTGTCTTTGATCTGGGGTTTTTCGAAAACCCGTGACTCCTATTGTACATACGAGCTCTCAGAAAAATGAGTGCAAGCCTCTTGGCATGATCTTTCACTTCTCAGAAAGAAAAATAAATCCTTAAATATTTGGGGCTCGGCCTAGAAACCCTAAACCATTGGTTTGTAATATTCTGCATATCCTTCTCCTTTCTTGCAAGCATTTTTCATTTTCATTTTTTAGAACCCACTTCACAAGACAATTGTACTGTTTTTCTATATGTTCATTTTTCTCTGAACATGATAACAATGGAGATGATATGGTTCACAATTATGAAAATAAACATGGTTCTATTTCCTTTGGATGTATGTAACTGTAATTTAATTTTTCCTGTTCTCAGAAATGAAGTTGTGTTCTATTTCCACAATTTCATTGATCTCTTCATCATTCCCCAATAAGATTGAATTTCATATGATATGCCTTGAAACCCTCTTAAAATGGAATAGCACACCTCAGGAACTGTTTCTCTTTTTCTTAAATTTGTCGGAGTTCTAAGACCTAACCCTAGACTAAAACTATAGACAAAATTTATATGTACAATATACAATATTTCAATGGGGGGTTTTGCATAAATGGAAAGTGCTAAATAACTATGTTTTTTCCCTCAAATGCATACACCAAATTGTTAACAGTTAAACTTTGTAGTGATATTTTTGAATAAAGCAGAGGATAAACTATTAAGCACAAACAAACAAACACAACTTCCTACTAGCTAAAACAAAGACCAATATTTCATTGCAATCAAGGTTTGAAGGGAAAACAAATGAATGCTTACTTTTGGCTAATGTAGAGACTAGTAGTTTTACATCAACAAGGGATTGTTAAACAAATTGAGCAACACATGACTCCAAAAAAAGTGCCAAGTGATAAATAAATCTACCACTTACTGAATAAAAAGCATCAATACAAAGTTTTACAAAGTTTGATGCAATGCAGGGGAGGTCTTCAAATCAACCAAACTCAAATTCTCTTGTTTGACACAAACTTTACCCAAATTCTCTTCACTGTACCTTGATTTCACAAGGCCAAAAAGACTCCAAACCATCAAAACTTGATTTAAACTCTCACCTAACCTCTATTACACCTTAAAGATCATTTATTTGACATGTTCAAACCAACAATGCACTCAAAAAACTTTGTTTCATCAGATTCACAAATTCTTGCATTCAAGGACTTAAACTCTTGTAGTAGTCCATATAGTTGAAATCGGGTAAATCTTCAACACCAAATTGAATATCCTTAAAAAAAAACCAAATTTTAAGACCCATTTGGTCCTTCTAAAACATATCTCAAAACCAACTATGGCCACTTTGGACCAACCTCTTCAAATTTGGACTTCACTGATGTCCTACAAGGCCAATTAGGCCTGTTTTTCAAAGAAACTACTCTTAAAACTTGTTGCCCCTCTAATTTTCTGTTGTTCAGCCACTTATCAGGTCTCAAAACCTCAGAATCCACCTTCCCCTTCAAGAGAAACACTTTCTAAAACACCCAATTGCAAAATCCTCATGTTATGTCCTTCCAAGGAGAGCTTTTTGAAAAACTATGATCCAGGGCTTAAAACACTTGGCCACCACTTATAATATGCTTAAATATGTATAAAAAAATATAAGACACCTTCATAAAAATTCTCCCCCACAAATTTCACACTTTTCCCTACTAAAACCTCACAATTTCACTCTTTTTCACTCAAAAATCACTCATTTTTGCAACTAGGCTTCATGTCCATTGACCTGAAACAACCTGCCCCTACTCCCTCAAGCCTCTAAACACCTAATCCTGCATTAATAGACCCATTCCACTTAGTCACAATAGTTTATAGAAGGTGGAATGGGTCAAACTCCATTTAAGGCCTCAAAACCCTTGTATGTACAAATTTAGACCTATTTTTTGTAGATCAGCAATAAAATTTGTTAAACTCAATGTAGAGCCTCCAAATTTGATGCAAATAAAATCTAGGTATGTCCCACACCTAATCCAAGCACCTGCAAAGAAATAAGGACCTGCACAAATTTGTTCCAAGGCTTGAAATTTTTGAAAATGTTACAAAAATCAGAAATTTCTATAAAAACAATGGCTTTTGGCTTTCAAATTTAGAATTATTCAAAGCCTCTCTTTCATAAAACATTTACAAGGCCTTTAAAATGAATTACATGT
>VDFB02194171.1:0-13151 GCA_007258455.2 Sequoia sempervirens | reverse complement strand
ATTTATTTTAATCTTCCCCACTTTACTTAATTTAATATTTCTCCTGATGGCCGACTTATTTAATTTATTATTTAATTTATTCTCCCTTCGTTTGCTTTCTTTTACGACTTCTCTTTTGTTTCTTTTAATTTTCTCTTCTTTTTCCTTTTCTTCCCATACGCCTTGTTTTTCGTCACTTACTCCGTTATTTTCTTTTATTTTCATAGCTTCTTTTCTATTTATTTTTATTTTTTCCAACTTCCATTCTTTTTCTCTCTCCTCTCTTCTCTCTTCTTTTCTTTTTATTTTTTTCCACTTCTGTTCACCTTCTCTCTCCTCCCTTCTCTCTTCTTTTCTTTTTATTCCTCTGACTTCACTGTGTGTCGGGACTTTTAATTCTGAAGTGTAATACCATTTACATGTGTGTGGTGGCCGTTTATAACATTCTTCCTCGCAACAGCTTCCTATATATTCTATATCAAACCATTTATCCAGTAAAGGGGCAGGACCAATACCTCGAAAACTTCCGTCGACGTACCTTCCGCCGTACTGTTGATACCACGTAACATCGTCGCCTTGTACTGTCGGCGGTCCCGCCAGGTTAGGAATTATTTTCCAGAGTCCATCTTGAGTTGCGATCTTCCTAACCCTTGGTATCTTTCTTCTTTCTCGACGCATTTGTTTAAGGAGATCTTCTGTATATCCATCCACCGTTGACACGAACGTATCTTCTGTCTTCAACACTGTCTTTAAACAAGGGGCCTTCTTCTCGAAATAAGCATCCCATTGCTCATCAGTCCATTCCTCCTCGTCATCTTTTTGCAGTTCATCTTGTTCTTCTGCCTGGTTCTCCTTTTCCGCTTGGGCTTCTGCGTCCAAGTCCTTGGCTATATATCCCCGTCTTATTCCTTCATAAGGGGCTACATAGTGCCAATGTCCCCCCATTCGACACCACAATGCAGGGGTTCCGAATACTGCATTGGTCAAGTGCTTGTGTATTCGTGGTACTGCAATTCCTTCTACTCGCTTCTCTGCCAACCTCTCTTCATTTATTTGATCTCGCCCTGATTCTGCCCAGACATTGTCTGCTACATAACCAGGACCTCCTAGTCCCCAGTCTTGTTCTCTCGTGCCTTCACTCTGCACAGACCAATCTTCCTTTGTTGCATAGCCCAACATGTTTATGGCGATAGTATTCTTCTCTTTTCTCTCCTAGTATGGTTTTAGCTTCGATCCGTTGATTGCCTCCGGTATCAATGACCCATTGAGATTTTCCAATTTTATAGACCCATTGTCACCTACTTCCCGTACTCGGAACGGTCCCAACCAACGAACTTTAAACTTCCCCGGCTTGATCTCGTTACGGCCGTTATACTTCAGAACTAACTGTCCTGGTCGGAAATTCATTCGCCGGAGATGCTTGTCGTGCCAATATTTCCATCACCGTTGCATGTTCTCCGTCGCCCATTGTGCCATCACTCTTCGCTCGTCCAGCTTATTCAGTTGGTATAGTCTTTCCTTTAGACTTTCGGTATCGCCCAACCGATTCTCCACGGCTATCCTCAGACTTGGTACCATATATTCCATCGGCATCACCGCCTCCTGACCGTACATTAACTGGAAAGGCGTGTGGCCCGTTGTTACCTTGTACATTGTACGATATGCCCATAGGACGGCTGGTAACCTTTCTTCCCAGTCAGCTTCTTCCACGCCACATGATTTGTGAATCACTGACACGAGCACCTTATTTGTCGACTCCGCCTGGCCATTAGCTCGCGAGTAGTATGGACTTGACAGGTTGTGAAAAATTTGGAACTCTGTCGTCATCAACCTGATAACATAATTAACGAAGTGTCCTCCACGATCACTTGTGATCCGAATGGGGATGTCGTACCGTGTTACTATCTGCTCATAGATGAATCTTGCCGTACTTTGTGCTGTATTGTCTGGCAATGCTCGAGCTTCAGCCCACTTCGTTAGATATTCTGTAGCGACCACAATATATCGGCATCGATGCAAGTGACTCACCTTCAATGGTCCGATGAAGTCCAACCCCCATCGTTCGAACAATTCCTGAGGCTGTGAGGGATGCAGTGGCATGAAATCCCGCTTCAATGGTTTCCCGACCCTCTGGCAAGTGTCGCAGCCTACCACCCATTCTTTGGCGTCAGTGTGCATCGTCGGCCACCATAGGCCTGCCAAGAGAATTTTCCTTGCTGTAGCATCAGGTCCCATATGGCCGCCAGCCAGTCCTTCATGTGCCTCTTTTAGTACGCCGGGTATTTCTTCCTCGACGACACATCTCCGGAGGATCTGGTCGGGTCCCATCTTGTAGAGTAGCCCATTGATCAATTGGAATGTCTTACTTTTCAGTACAATCTTCCTCCTCTCGGCTGGTGGCATATCACTTGGGAATGTGGATGTGGACAGATAGTCTCCAATCTTCTCGTACCATGACGGCAATATTGCAATCTGAAACAAATGTGCATCCGGAAAGTCTTCGTTCACCCCACCCTCTGCGGGTTCACCCGACCGGATTCTAGATAATTGGTCGGCAATAACATGGCTTTTTCCTGGCCGTACGATGATGGTGAACGTAAATTCTTGCAACAGCAGTAACCATCTACTCACCCGTCCTTGGATAATCGGTTTGTTTACTAGGTACATCAAAGCTTGGTGGTCCACGTAAAAAGTGAACGGCGTGGCGAGGAGGTAATGCCTGAACTTCTGTACGGCGTACACCATTCCCAGTGCCTCACGCTCGGTCGTGCTATAATTCCTTTCTGCCTTTGAGAGTAGCCGGCTGGCGAAGAATACTGGGTGATCCAACCCGTGCGCTCCCACTTGTGCTAGGGTTGCTCCGATGGCAAAATTAGAAGCGTCTACATGTACGTGGAATTCCTTATCCCAGTCCGGGTACATTAATATGGGTGAGCTGACCAGTCGCTCCTTTAGTTCCCGGAATGCCTTCTCCTGTTCTTCGGCCTATACGAATGGTTGGCCTTTCCTCGTCAGTAGGTCGAGAGGGTACGATACTTGGGCAAAATTTTTAATGAACCTCCAGTAGTATCCCACATGGCCGAGGAAAGACTTTACTCCAGTGACATTCTCGGGAGCCTCCATCTGTACGATGACTCGCACCTTGTCAGGATCCGTTTTCAACCCAGCTTTGCACACAATGTGTCCGAGCAACTTCCCCTGCGGTACCATAAATCTGCATTTCTTCGGATTCAAGGCAAGGCGGGCTGCTCTACACCGTTCCATGCACTCGCCTAAAGCTTTTAAATGTTTTTCTTTGTCACTATAGACCGACCAATCATCCAAGAAGGCTTTGAAATTACCTACCGACATTTTATCAAAGATGTGGAGTATAATCCTCTGAAATGTAGCTGGTGCGTTGCATAATCCAAACGGCATGCGGTTGTATGCGTACACCCCATCCTCGACGACGAATGTAGTCTTTAATTTGTCCTCCTCAGCGATACTGATCTGATTGTAACCCGAGAAGCCATCTAGAAAGGAGTACATTTCGTGCCCGGCAACTTCTTCCAGAATTGAGTCGGTGAAGGGAATGGGAAATGGATCCTTGATCGTCACTGCATTCAGGCTACGGAAGTCAACACAGATTCTAATTTGCTCCTTCTCTTTCTTCAATGATATGACGATCGGCGATACCCACTCGCTGACTTCCACCTTGAAAATAATGCCGGCCTCCAGCATCTTCTCAATCTCCTCCTGTACTTTGGCGGCATAATTTTTGTTCATTCTGTACGGTCGCTTTCGTATAGGCTGGGCTCCCGTTACGAGAGGAATCCTGTGCACACATAACTCCGGTGGGATGCCTTTTAAGTCCTTGTACGTCCAAGCGAAAGCGTCTTTATATTCCATGAAGATTCTAAACGCTGCCGCCTTCAGGACAGGGTCCCAGTCATCACCGACAAAAATCTCCTTAGGTTTGGCTAATTCCCCGAGGTTTACTTTTTTCAACGTTGGTTCCTCGTACTTCATGATTTTGTCCTGCTCGAACTTGTGGGCTGGAGTCACATCCAATTCGGCCGTACCTTCTTTATATTCTCCGTACTCAGGTGGAAATGTCTCACTGGTCGAGCCATTATCCTTTTCTACTTCCCCCTCCTTGATCTGTAGCATGTGGCAATCCGGGTGGAAGACTTCATAATCCTCCATCTGCCAGTGAAACAGTCCGCTCAATGAACTGGTCTCATCTTCCGAGCAACTGCCGATCTCCAATACCCCTTCTTCATCTGGTTCCATTGTCTTTCTCTCGTCATCATCTGAGTCACCTCCGGATTCTGATGCCGAAGATGCCAGATCCTCACTGACGGCCTGATTCTTCAAATCAATGGTGTATTTCCTCCCCCGACTTTCTATTGAGAGTGTATTCCGCTTCTAGTTGTGGGTTGCCTTGGCAGCAATCAGCCATCCCCGTCCCAAGAGTGCATCGTACGCTTTTTTCTCCATTGGGATGACTACAAAATTCAACATAAACAGTTGCGTGCCGATCGAGACCTTCTGCTCCATTAGTATACCCAACGGTCTGATGCCATGTTGATCTGCTCCCACGAGGTGGAATGTCGGGGGCCAAAGAGTCGGCTTACCCAGACACTTCCAAGTCTATTCTGGCAGTACGTTTACTCCTGAACCACCATCGACGATAGTATTAGATAATCTCATGCCCAAGATTTCCATCTCGACGACGGCTGGTTTCATCCCGATGCTTACTGCTAGGAGCATTGGATCCGAAGTCTCGGCTACCACTTCTGGCGTACGTTCTGGTGAACTCTTCGGAAGATTTTCTCCAATAGCATTTGTAAGTGCTACTTTGAGAGAAGGCATTGTTTGCAAAAGATCAGTTACCTTAATGGGTACGGTTGTGTGAAGCACCTGCCGTACGATATTCTTCTCCGACTCCGACTGTAGCAACGTACTGGTAGCTTTATAGTTCTTGCCTTCATTCGCCATTGCCTCGGCTACTTTTGTCTTGGCCTCCCGAAATCTTTCTTTCTCCGTACGGGGATCTGGATAATTTGCTCGTTTTGACTATGCTCTCGTAATCGCCAAGACCTCCTCGTCGGCTACCTCCAACATATTGATACTTCCTTTTTGCTTCGGACAGTCGGTGTCTTCATGATCACCCGGTCCACACCACTTGCACGCTCGCTGCCTCGCCGCCTCGCTGGAATCCCCTCGCAAAGTGACTCCCATTCATTATAGTTTCGCAGACTGATCATCTGGCCGCCCTTTGCCGTCAGATATTTTGCTTCTACAGATTTCACGATTCTCCTTGGCGGTAGCCTCCGTGGGATGCATTGTTGTCTCCAAGGGCTTCTGCATGGTTGGAGGTGTTGACTGTTCGCCTTGAGTGAAGAATACTTGCGAACTTTTAGTTTTTAAATTGTATGGGCACTCCTTGACGGAGTGTCCCATGACCTGGCAGATGTCACAGAATAACTTTTTTGGGCAACTTGCCTTTGTGTGACCTTCCGATTTACAGTCCGTACACCATAATTCATTGGCCTCTTTGGATCCTTCCCTGTCGGTCTTCAGTTCCTTCATTATCCGCATCATATCCCGCCGAAGGGCTTGTACGATTGCTGATTCATCGTCACTGTCCTCGGCACTCTCGTCGTCATCCCTCCTCTTCCCCTTCGAGGAGGTCCTATTTTCACTTTCAATATCCATCGCCCGATTGTAGGCTTCGGTGTACGAGGACGGTGGTACTACTTTCATTTTCCGCCGGAGTGAGGGAATCAGTCCTTCAATGAACCATCTTTTCTTTAACCCATCGGCCGGTTGTGCCTCCAGCTTCCCGATCAAGTCTTTCAACCTCCTGTTGTAGGTCCGTACGTTTTCATGCTTCCCTTGTTTGGTATGATAGATTTCTGTGACGATCTCACTATCGTCCCGCAGAAGTTTGAACTCCGCTTCAAAGTTTTGCTTCAGGACCCTCCATGTGGCTCTTTGCGCTTGATCCAGTTCCGAGTACCAGTCAATGGCACTGTCCCTGAGTGTTGCTGGAAATGCCTTTAGCCACTGGTCGGGGTCATCCTGCCCGCTGGCTATCCAGATAGTCTCGCATGTCTTGCAATGCCGCATTTAGATCCTCGCCACAGAGCTATCTCCTGTGAATTTTAGTAACTTTTTCTCCGGGATCCCGATGAGCCATCTTTCACGGCTGACCTCCCTCTTGTTGACTCCTCCTTGTGTGTTTTGACCCGACAGATTCAGTAAGTGGATTCTCGCTACGCCCCTCAGGCTACCAAAGACTCTCGGGCCACGCATTTGTGTCACTTCCCATCGCCCCTCCGGCTGGCCACCAAGAACACTGCGGTCTCTCTGTATCCTCACCGATGCTCTCTCTCCTCGCCTGGGTCTTGTTCGCCTTCCCCTCCTTAACTCTGCGTCGTCGTCCGAGAGTGACAACTCTCGAAATCGTCTAATGCTACTATTCAATTCATCTTCATTGTCATAGAGGTTATATTTTTCTGTATATGGAGTGCTGAAGGGGTCTTCGTCCCTTCCTTCTATCAAACTTTGGTGCGTTCGTTCAATGGATGTGTCTATTCTTTGCAAATTTTCATATGTTCTTTTTATGCTCTGATTGATTTCAATTAAGTCCTCATCTAGTTCCTTACCAACTTGCCTTAGTCGTCTTCGCCGATTTTCTTGCTCTTGTAGCCTGAGTGATCGCCGAACTTGTTCTTCCGAAGTCCTGTGCCCGTCAGGTACTCTATTCTTGTCTTTGTTCGGCCGTACGGGCATTTAGTTGTTCAAGCGATCATTGCTGGTTGCCGGAAGTGCGGCGCCGACTAGTATCCCATTCTTCCTCTTCCCGTTTGTTTCGGTCTTCACAACGTTGCACAATTTGCTGCCTTCGGCGCTCACGGGCTTCTTCCTCTCGCAAGTCTTGCAGGATAATGAAATGGCGGGCCAGCAACCTGGGCATGCGGTTCAGGAGGTGGTTCACCTCGTCGTTCACTTCCAGCCGATCCCAGATGACTCCCTCAGGGATCTCCCGAATGTGGGATTCCCTACGTACGTGGTCACGGAGCGAGATTTTCCACAAATTAACCAAATCTTCTGTCAATGAGTCTTCTCGTTCCTCATTAGCATTTATAGGTTCTTCCGCTGGTTGACCCATTACGCTGCCATGGTGGATGATGCCCTAGTCCGTTCAGGCAACGGCGCCAAATGTTTGCCTACGGAGTGGGATTCAAATCTTACGTACTACTGGCAAACTGGTAATGTGCAGAACATAGGATAAAGCAGTAAACTAAGAGATATCATATTTGAACACCAGAAACTTTATTCATTCTCAGAAATATCATGTACAAGAGAGTATCACAATGCTTACAGAATAAACATCAGCAACAAAGACTCATTCATAATTCCTTATTATCTCCTGACTACACCCACCCGACTACATATAACGCTCGGCGGTGGTTAGACAACCAACCCACACGACGTTTCATAACAACATTACATTAACATTAATCTAAACATATTTTCCCGAAAGTACATGACATTATTATTCTTACTAACTATTGTTTTATTTGACAATTATCGACTATGACCGGTGGCCGACTATTTAATCGAGGCCAACTACTTACCGACAACAAGTAAAATATCCCACTAACAAATAGGCCCCTTGATTAACAATAGGTTGGGCAACATCTGGTAAAGCTTGTATAGCCGGTAAAGGTGCAAAAGGTAGAATTTGTAAAGGCATGGAAGGTTGGATGTCTGGAAATTGAGGGTCTAGGAGCTATCCTTCCAGCCTGAATAAGGCTATTTTCAGCCCTAATAGCTATATCATATGCTTGAGGCAACCTATTCCACCCATAGATTGAATCATGACAACAATTTCACTATGTAAAGCCCTTGAATAATATAGGAAAGCATAATCAAGAGAAGACCTTACTGTTTCAGGTATTTTGAGCCATGTCTTCTTAAAACAAAAATTAAAATCTATCATTTGCTTCTGAGGATCCCTTTTAATGGTTGTAAGTTGTTCAACCAGTGACAAGTGGCCTGACTTATCCTGAAACTGCTTGTGTAATTTATCCCCTAATTCATCCCAAGTTGCAATAGACCCAACTTGCAAACCTCTAAACCACTGCAACATCTTTCCTTTCAATGAGGCTGCAAGTAATCTAACAACTACATTTTCTTGGGTTATATGATGAACCCCACACAGAGATGCTACGTCTCTAATATGTTCAATAGGGGTTGTTTGATCCTCTCCTATAAAAAATGGTAAATTTTTTAAGGCAGCTATAGGAATATCATCATGTTGGGCTAAATTTAAGGGACTTCCTCCATTAAATAGCACAAAACGCTAATTTCTAGTCATTTGCAGCTAGAGGTTGACTAACCTAAGTTGAAACAATAGGGATTGAAGTTGTAGGTACAACTAAACTGGCTATTAAAGCTGGTCTGAAACTTGGTGGGGTTGATTTAACCCTCTTTGAGATAGAAGCTCTTTTAACAGACCTTCTCTGCCTTCTAGGTGGAGATAACTGTAAGTATTCAAAGGAATCTAAACTTCTTATTTGAATCTTTTTCATATAAAATTACGCAACACTAGTTTTTTAATTCTATTCCTAATGGAAGTTGCCATATATGCAAAAACTACCTCTCAAAGGCTTAAAACTGCTAGTAGCATATCAGAACCAGCAATGATTTATATTCTTCTAAGTTGTCTAATTCCACAGTCCCACCGGGCGTGCTAAAACTGTTATCACTAAGATTTTGCACCTTGTTGAATATGAAATTCAACAACTCAGTGTAACATGGGAAGACCTCTCAAAATGTGGGCTTTGATAAATAGAGGTCAACCTCTAGAGAAGGTCGACTTCCTCTTGGTTCTCACCAAAATCCTACTGGTTTTTTGCTGAGGAAAAGGGCAAAGAGATAACATAAAATGAAAACTACCTCTTAAGGTGATACACCAAAATTTTACTTAGACTTGAAACTCAGATCTCATACACTTGCATACAATGACTGGAAAACAAACTTGCACAACTTATTTTTGTGTGCTTTGCATAAGTATTTTATAAAGAGGCCTTAATGCTTAAGCTCTCATGAGGAAAAAGACTTCACAGCTAAAAGCAACTTGCATTCTTGAAACAGATTATAACCTGCAACATCACACTTCTCTACAAAAAGGTATTAAAGCCATAAGACAAAGTTAAAGGAAATGAAAATAATCTCACAATAACTCTATCAATCATGTGGAAATACACAATAATGCAGTAACAAGAAGGCAAAAGTACACCATTCAATGATACCCAAGGTCTGCACTGTATTTCATGTCCAAATGAGTTACAAAAACTTGTAGGAAATTTGACAAAGGACTGAATAAGTCTCTAAGTCTTAATCTGCATCAGAAGAACTAACTCCAAAAAGAGTTACAAGAGTGAATATATAACTCAACTCTAAGTAGTTGCATCAAAAAAGGAGCTAGCAACTAACTTGGGTCGGATCCATCAAAATAGCCTAAAAAAGTGCCACTAGATTCCCCCCAAAATTGTCTCCAGCATGTGGGGAAAGTGGGTTTGACCATGCCAAACACTTAAGCATGCAAAACCACTCCTAGATTCCTGCAATTACTCAATAAGAAGCATAAATGCTCCTAAATGCATGGCATATGTCTCCAAATTGAAAATAAGCCCCCCTAGATGCTTGTAAAAGCATAAGTGAAAGTACATCTATGTTTCCTCTTTTTGCATACATTGAAAGCCTCCTATTATTTTTGCATTTAAAAAAAAATACTTAAGTCAAAATGATTTATAAAGTATCATTAAGACTTAGTATTTCACAATTTTGAAATATTATGCAAAAATAAAAGCAATAAATCACAAGTCTTTAAAGGACTTACATCATATAAAAATTACTAAGGCATAAGACTAAAAGTTTTAGCCCATGGCCTTAATTAATTTCATGCATTTTCTGAAAAAGAAACATTGCAAAATTGCCAAGTCTTTATCGGCCATAAGAAAATAGGGTAAAAAGTCTAAGTAAAACAAAAGCAAACAAAAAACATTTTGCTTCACTTCGAAACTTCCTAAAGAAGCTATGGTGCCACCATGAGGAAAGCCTGAGCTCGAGTTTTGACTAGAAATCTCTATCTTATGTATGATTTTCTTGTAGATTTTGAAGCTTGCTTCCATGGTAAGTTTGACTTTGTTGCAGATTTGGACTTTTTTCATCAGTTTTGAAAAGCTTTTGAAGCTTATAGGTCGCGGCCTTCTCCATCGATTACTGATGTATTTTCCTTTATATTGCTTTGTTAATATCTTTGGTCATGAGATCAACATCTGAAAAGGCTCCTGGAGCTTGAGCTGAACAAAAATACCTATTCAAAAACATAGAGAAGGTAAACATTTTTATTTCATTCTTCAACTTCATCTTGCTTAATTTTTGAAAATGAAGGAACTCATTATAAAAATGAAATATGTTTCTCATTTCAGAGGGTTTTCCTGTGCCTTAACAGCTGAAGGTTTACAAATGCTCCTCCTATTCTTTGTTTGACACATTTGTACATTTCATTGGTCATTTTGGGTCCTGTAATAACTTGAAATTCATGCATTTTTGTAGATCTCTCTTCGTGGCTATGTTGGGTTATCAAAACTCGTGGCTTTTCTTGTTTTGCATATTTTCTCTTTTGATAATGGTCATACTTTGGCTCATTTAAGCACTATGACATTGAGGGTTTTTGCAAATAAATTTGGGCTTTTCCTGAGTTGAAAATGTATTGCACTCACCCAAGGATTTTGAAAGCTTTTATATTTTCTTCATGCCACCCTCTATGTAGGAGATCTTAGAAACGATGAGACCTGGAAGTGTTCAAGTCTATATGCAAATCATGCTCTCCATTTTCTACTTTTCCCTTTCCTCTGTTATTAAAATGGTCACGGTTTATTGTCTCTGGTGTCTTTAGTCAGGATATGTTCCAAAATGCTTCATTAATTCAAAGGTCTGGAGAGCATTCTTGCAAAACCCATTTTGTCTACTCCTGTGAGGTTTCATTCATCTGAAATATATTGTTCTTTAATGCTTCCATACTGACTTTAATGGCAAATACAATCCCCTATTACAAAACATTGTCATGTGTCAATGTTATACTCTTCCTTCATTTTCACTGCATATTATATTCCTGTAGCTTGTACTTTTTTATGTTTCTAACATTTATCTACATCCTATAGCTTCATTTCTTGATAGAAATTTTACTTTATATTCATATCACAAGAAAGAGAAACTTTCATTTAGTTGTTGAGTAATTTCTCTTCTATATGGCTGCCTGTTGCCATTGTATGCATTATCACTAAACTTCATTTGATGGTTGTAGGTTAATTTGCTCTCTTTATGTTATTGCTTTAAGTTTTGAAAACTCTACATGCTGATCAAACAATAATCACTTACAACCATGCAAGATTTTAAAAACCAATTTGTGCATACCCTTGACAGTTGCATTACATTACTTAATGCTTGTAGATACTATCATAACTTCATTATGGCTATCCTTTCTTTGCATTAAGGTCACAGTGACCTAACCCTTGTTAAAAAAAATTCAATTATTCCAAGGATCAGACTAAGCTCCTTAGTAGGTCCATTTCATTGTTATCTTTTCCACATGGCATTCATGGCATCTTCTTTTACCAAAATCCCTTGGTTGTCCTACCTGTCACTAGTAGCCCACATTATTTTGATGAACCCTGCACTGTTATACTCAGTTCTCAACTTTGATGAACATACTTGCAAGGAAAACGGTTGGAAAAAGTTTCTTTTGACTATTACTATGATCCTAATATATTTGTGCCTATGCTCATTAATGTAAAATTGTCTTGATAGTGAACATTACATTTACTTCACTGTAAGTGACAGTCATCAAAACATTGCTCACAGTTTTAATTGGTTTGATTGTAACTGCAATTTGATATCTTTTTGTGCAAAACTAGGTGTTGTTATTCCTCTTCTTTTCAATGCATTGTCTTTTAGACGATACTGTATCATGAATCCTCTTGACTGCTTTATGTAACATTATTTGATTTGGTTCTTCTTATACTGGTATGAACTACTTGTAGTCAAGCTATTGCATTGTTTAAGGTTTAATTACTTGTGCTCCCTAACCTTGCACCTTATGCTCATTGATATTACTTGTAATCTATTGATGTTTGACCATATGGAATTTACTATCACATCAATGGCCTCTTTTCATTATAGTTTTTAATGTGGCAATCTTTTGAAAGCTTGAAGCACCTTTGTGACTGTCATTGCAGAATCCCATTTCTGCATTGCATTTATGTTTTACTGCTCCTATTCTTTTGAGATTGAAATTGGGTTGGGGTAATCTTTCATGATTTACCTGTTTGATGATGCATCCTCCATGACAATGACCAAAACTCTCACTATCATAGATGATATATGGTCAAACAAAATAAACCATGAGAAGTTTACCTCAGTTTAATGCCATGCTGAAATAAAGTTAGACAACAATGCTAACTCAAAAGACTATAAACTTGCATTCCATTATGACATTGTACACTATCAGTCTACAAATCATAACTATTTTAAACATCAGTCCTTCAAATACACGTTGGGCTCAACCCTTGTGGGAGCCTCATTTACCCCACATGCTGAAATTTAATAAAACAACAACATTGCTTTTCAATACCTGCACATGAAGCAAACAAGTTAGAAAAACATGTGCACATGACTAATGTGCTTGATAGTCCTGATGTTTTCCTTGGACATGTACAGTTTGCTTGCTTATTTAATGTACTTGAGGGTCAATTTATACATTCATGGGTGCATGTACATGTAGTGTGAGAGACCTTCATTGCTTAGAGCACTGCTCTAGCATCATTGTCATTGCCAAATGTAGGGACTAGGAGCAAGGAGCTAAGGAGGGCACAAGAAAACTTAAGGCCAGAGACAAAGCAAGACAATTAACACTGAACCAATCATCAGGCAATGACTGGCCTCTTCCCCTATATGTGCATTATATTTTCTTTATCCATAAATGCATAAATTGTTCTTCATTTTCATTGATCAAGTTAAGTCTCACGGCTTGTGTGAGACAAATATGTACTTTTGTATCAATAAAGATTACTCTTTCAGAAATATTTGTGCAAATCTTTTCCTTGTTGTAT
>VDFB02194170.1:0-14931 GCA_007258455.2 Sequoia sempervirens | reverse complement strand
TTGCATTTGTGGTGATTTGTTGGTTTGAAGTTTTTGGATAATGTTATGGGTGCTTTGAATGATTTGTTGGTCTAAAGGTGTTTGATTTGTTTGAGCTTTATGAAGCATGTGAATAAGCCCTAGTGCTATGTCTTCAAATGTTGTCATGGTGTAAAATGATGTTGATTAGATGAAAGAGATGATGATGTGGAATGACGAGATTGGATGACTTGGATGATGTGGAAAATTTTTATTGGAAGTTTGACTTGGGCAATATCAAACACAAGATTTTACATGTAAATGCATAAACACACACACCAAGCACAATGATAAGTTTGTCTTCCAAGATTAAATGCTATGATTAATCAAGCACTTGAATACACAACAACAAGCCCTATGACTAGTCAAGTGGGGTATGGCCAATTAGGTCTTAAGCTAGATTGCACAAGGTTGACTAAGGAATGATTTGAAAGAAAAATTCTGCCACACAGCCGGGAGAAAGGGGTAACCCACCCTTCACCTTCACTTCCCAAAGGTATAAAGTTCTTTGGGGCTTAGCCAAGAGTGACAAGATTTTAACTTCCAAACAAGCGTGTCTTTCGATTCACACTTCGATTGAGGTCATCCCTAGGGGTGATGAAATCCCCTAGTAGGCCTCCTATGAAGGGTTTTACAAAATCAAATCAAGTGAGGTGTTTGTGATCACACATGCACTTGATTCACACTCACAATGATTAATTTCCCTTAGAAATGAAATGTTTGTATGCAAACAATAGAAGCACATGTTCTTTTTAACCCCAATTCAAATGTGTAGGAAGACAATGGTTAATTTTAGACCCAATTTTGATATGTGATTGAAGACAAAATTCATTTTTAAGAGCCCAAATCCAAATGTGTTTGCAAACATGGATTAATTTTATGCCCCAAATTGAAATGTGTGACAAACAAGATTAAGAAATGGAATATGGGATATGTGCACCTGATTATTCGCTTTCCAATTTGTTGTGTATGAATGATATTTCTGCCACTAAAACTCCTTATGATCACCTACAAAATCAAAAGAAATAATATCATAATGCAGCCATGAAAAAAAAAATAAACTCATTAGAAAATTGCAATTTCAGATACATATTTTTCACATAGCCAAATTAGATTCGATTATTTGAAGACATTATTGATTTGAAAAATACAAAATCAAAGAAGAGACTGATATTATTTTTCAGAGAGCTTTCCAAAAATGTAAAGAAGTCAGAAAAATTCCATATTTTGCGCCCAATATTAATTTTCTATTAAAAATCATAAAAAAATTATACAAAATACAAAATAGCTCCAAAAATTCTGATTTTTTTACTGGAGGCGTCTGATGTCATTCCAAATCTGCAAAAAAAATTTGTGAGTATATCTATAACCGTGAGTGAGATCTAAACAAATCTGTTTTAAACCCTAATTTCAAAAAATCTATTTTTTGACTAATAATTGCACATCAAAATTTAAAAACTAAAGAGTAGACCCCTATTAAAATTAAAAGAGCTTTCCAGAAATGTAAACATATCTGAAAAATTCGATTATTTACTCCCGAAATTAATTTTTATTAAAAACAGAAAAATAATTATACAAAATGAAAAACAGATCCAAAAAATCTGATTTTTGGAATGAGAGCTCTTGATAGTGTCCTTGACCTACAAAAAAAAAATTGTGAGAAAATACGAAGCCGTGTGAAAGATATGGTCAAATCCTTGGAAACTAGGGTTTTGTCCAAAAATGATGCCAAACCTGCAACAAAAAGCTAACAAAACCTGCAATAAAAAGATCCAACTCCAAGATTTCTCAAAATGTGTTAAAATATGTTGGGTTCACCAATGTAATCACGTCGGGTTCACCAATGTAATCAAGGGAAAATCAGATTTGTTAAAGGGGTTAGCACAATAACATTAAAATTCCAATGAAATAACAAAGTACAAAGGAAATAATATGAAAACAAAAGGAACAATGTTACCCTAGGTCTCCACCTTCCATGGTTGACCTTTGTTACACCTCCTAGCTTGCAGTAAATAAAATGTGCCCTCAGATTTGTATGGGCAACTATGACAAATGACTAAGCCCTATGCAAGTGTTGAAGGATTTGCATAAAATAAAATGACCTTGCAATGGACTAAAATGACAATGATTGTAAGTGACTATGACTATAACAATAATGATAGCCTAATTGGAAAATCGAGGCATGAGAGGAGACCAAGGCTAAAGAGAGAATTTGAGGAGAAAGAAGAGCAGGAGAGGGACAAAATGAGAACAAAATTGCCATTTTATAAGAAATTTGCAATTTTGAATGTGTAACTAGGATGAGAAGATGACAAAAACCTAGAATCAATGATCAAGATTGAATGTTGCAATAGAATTAGGGTTAAGGTCAAAATTAGAGACCAAATGTGTGATAATGATGAAGGGCCAAGATTGGATTATAAGATAATTCAATCAAAGTCGAAAATTAAATGAGATGTCAAAGATAGAGAATAAATTTGGAAGATAAAGTATGAGACAGAAGAGAGGTTCTTGGAGAAATTAAATAATAAAATTATTTAATTTAGGTGACCAATGAATAATTAAATAATAAAGATATTATTTAATTATGGAGGGATGTGACAAAAGAATCATTTCGAATTAAATAATAATTTAATTCAAAATTCAAGAGAGTGGACCAAATTAAATAAATAAAATTTATTTAATTTATGAGAGAAAATACTAATGAATAATTAAATAATTAAAATAATTATTTAATTATAGTGGAAAGTGGACAAAAATTAAATAAATTAGAATCTATTTAATTTTAAAAGAAGGGGACTTAATTAGTGACGTAATTAAATAAATAAAATTTATTTAATTAATCAAGGAGAAATAAAGATAAAAATGAATTAATTAAATAATTAAAATTATTTAATTAATAGAAGAATTATGACTTTAGAAATAATTAAATAATTAAAATTATTTAATTATTAAGAATGAAAAGGGGCAATGTTGAATAATCAAGAGTTGCAAACCCAGGACAATTTTATGTGTCTACACCTAGAAGTCTTAGAGAGCATTCGGGTGCCAAAATCTTTGTCAACAGAAATAGGTTTAGTTTAATTGGACCAAGGATTGTAAATAGGATTTTGAGATTTTGAAAGATTATCTAGCTATTCCACCTGTTTTACAACCTTCTATGTAAAACAAACCATTTATCCTTTATACAATAGCATCGGCCCATGCACTCGCAACATTGTTGGGTCAATAAGACAACAATGGTAAAGAACATCCTATTTATTATATTAGTTGAACTATGTTTGATTATGAGACACAATATACAATAATAGAAAAAAATGTTTGACTCTTGTGTTCACTACTAGTGAATTGAGACATTACTTACAAAATGTTGAAATCCATGTGACGACAAATCTCAATCCTTTAAACAACATCTTTGCTAAAATAGATTTAGCAGGACACTTAGATAAATGGGTTATGCTATTAACTAAGTTTGATCTTAAATTTGTCTCTCAAAAGGAAATTAAAGGACAAGTCTTGAATGGCCAATTAGCTAATGCTCCCTCTCCCCTAATGTTACCTAATATAGACTCATTCCCTAATGAGAATGTGTTTACTATTAAAAAAAACAAGGAAACATGGGAATTGTACATTGACGGTTCTAAGTATCAAACTGGCTCTGGGGTAGGAGTTATATTAATTCCTCCTTCAGGTAAGCTTGTTCCCTTATCTTTCCTTTTAAACTTCGTATATACAAATAACACTGCAAAGTATGAAGCTTTAATAGTTGGCATAGGTGTAGGATTAGGATTAAATGTTAAACACATTTCTATATTTGGTTATTCCCTCTTAATCATTAAATAGATAAAGTTTTCATATCAAACAAAAAGTGATAAGCTCATTTGATATAAAGACCTCATGATGAAATTATTAGACAAATTTGAATTTTATACAATTGACAACATACCATGGAGGGATAATCGACATGCAAATGCAATGGCAAGCGCTGCTTCCCTTGTATCTCCCAAAGATCCTCTCGCTGATTTCACATTCACAATTCAAATTATCTCTAAACCATTGATAAAGGATAAAAGAAAATAAATGTTATCAACTAATACTAAAAAATCTAGTGAATGGTATACAACAGTATTCAACTATCTAAAATATGGTACCTTTCTTGAGCTTACAACAAAGAACACTTGAGCTCATCTTTGAAAGCTTGCATCTAGTATATAATTGCAAACATTTTATATAGAAGATAATTTCATGGTATTTTACTTAGATTTCTTAAACAATCCAAAATCCCTAGAGCACTTGAAGAAGCTCATGTAGGTGCTTGTGGGGCACATTTTAGAGGAAGATTGTTAGTTCAAAAATAAGTTCGTATAGGATATTATTAAAGATACATGGAACAAGATTGCTTTGAGTATGTAAAGAAATGTCATAAATTTCAAGAACATAACAATTTGATTCATGCTCCTATTTTTGAGCTTCACTCCCAAGTTCCTATTTGGCCATTCTCGGTTTGGGGTTTGGATCTTATTGGAAAGATATCACCACCTCCTTCTGTTGGACACACACTTATCATTACCAAAACTGACTATTTCAAAAAATGGGTAGAAGCTATCCCTCTTCATTATGTAATAGCTAATACAATATGTCATTTCATATTGGAACATATTCTTGCTCATTTTGGTCTCCCTTTCGCATTAGTTTCAGATAATGGTGTAGTGTCAAAAAATGTCATCGGGGACATTTTCACACTTGTTTGGACCCTCCTTGTGAAATAAGTCTTAATGTTGCCTTGATTTAGTGTTCTAATGTGGTTGCCACATTCACTTTAGGTCTTGGGTCCTTTTGAACTAATGGACTCAAATGGTACCTTGCTAAAGTGTTGTGAAGTGTTGTAACTCACTTTCAAACTTCTCTAAGGTTTTATTAATTATTTAAACCTAACAAACCTCTTTTCAGCATTAATCTTTCCTTATTTGGAGTGTTGTAAAATGTTGTAACACACTTTCACATTTTTCTAGGATTTTCATTAAAAATTGGGCTTTCTTATACTTTAATTGGCCCTATTTTGTATCCACAAGGCTCATTTATTGCATCTTTTTGAGGATAATCCTAACACCAATCATAATTTAGGTGTTTTTGGATTGTGTTGCCAAAACTTAGTGATCTAGGACTCATTTTCCACCTTGGTTGAATGGGTCCCACCTAGGTCTTTTTTCCCCAAACGAAATTTCATAGATTTCTAAGCACTTTTCATTTTTGGTCCCATACATTATGCTTGATGGGACTCATTCACCACCTTCGGTGAATGAGTCTCATTTGGCCCAAAACCAAATTTAATTCAAATTTCTGGCAAGATTTTATTCTCCTAAATCTTATGTTGGCTTGTAGTGTAGTAATTTCAGTAATTCTTATTAAGCATAAATACAAGGTTATTTCACTCATATTCACACCTAGCATTTAAGATATCATCAAGTATTCACAAGAGAATTTAAGAGTATTCAAGAGAATTCAAGGGAAGATTATCAAGCATTTTGGAGTACTCTTCAAGCGTCAATCATCATGTCAAATATTTTATTCATCATGTTTGTCATTGTGCTAATAATTGTGGTGTAGGGTTTGTGATTCAAGCAAGTGTTCCATGGAAGATCAACATCATTCAAGATAGAGTCAAGAACCACATCCATTGTATCCATTTCAAGCATATTTGTAGCACCTTATTGCTAGGGTTTGGTGAGTTGCAACATTGTTACTTGTTCATTCATCATTCTCCATTCATATTTGCTTTCATTTCAAGGATTGATTTCCAACAAAGGGTTTGAAAAAGGAAAACCCCTATCCACTAACCCAAAAACATTTTTCCGTCTCCTTTGTGTATGATTTGCAATTTTAGGTTGTAGATTTCATAAGGACCAAGATTGGAGAAAAGTTGCAAATCATTCAAAGTTGTCATCAAGCCTTGGAGAACCTTGGAGAAGACCTACAAATTGCAAATTGAGGATTCGGATCCAAAAACCAATCAGGAAGTAAAGAGTATATAGAGAAGAGCAAGATCATCTTTTCAAGTTGCAGAAAATCCCAAATGGATTGATTCGCCACTTTTGGAGAATGAGTCCCAGTTTTAAGGATTTTGCAGATTTGGATACCCTTTTGAAAGATTTTTGTTCCTGCATGGTTTCCCAGAAACAGGACTAATTTTCCTAGCTTGGTGAATGATTCCTAGTCAGCCTTGAAAGTAGAATTCCTAGTGATTCAGATCTACATTCAACTCTCTCCATATTTCTAGGTGCACACATTCTTTTTTATAGTGCTTTGTTGCATTTCATTAATCTTTCTAGGTCATTTTGAGTTTATTTGTATTCAATTAGGGTTTTACATTGCATCTTGCATTTCATTGTCTTTTCCAAGTTTAAACTTGGTGGTGAACCCATCATTAGATCATTTTTAGTCCCTAGAAAAATCCTCTTGCAAGATCTCCTTTTGCTTTGCAAAGAGATCTCAAGGGTTTGTTCTTGAATGAAACTTAGTGAAAGTTGTCCTTTCTAGGCCCTAAATCGCTAAGGGTGGAGAAAGAAAACAATTTTCCACCTTTCAAATGGAACTTCATTCAATAATAGTAAAGTGAAGAAATTCTTGGAAACATTCAATATTATACATCGCTTTTCAACACTGCATTATCCACAATCAAACAAACAAGCATAATCGACTAACAAGACTATTGAAAAAATTCTAAGAAAAAAAGTAAGTAAACATAACAAATATTGGCATAATCAACCAACTTACGCATTATGGGCTTACCATATGAGTGTAAGAACATCTATTGGGAACACTCCCTATAACCTTATTTATGGTGTTGACACAATTAATGCCCTTAGATTTAGAAATTCCTTCCTTGATAATTGCTCTTAAAGGGGTTATTGATGATACTACTTACAAAGAGAAATGATTACATCAGCCTAAAATGCTAGATGAATAGTGTATTAACGCTCTCAAACATCTTCAAGATTATTCCAGAAAAAGGCAATGTGATTATAATGGTAATATCATTCCTCATGAATGTAATAAAGGTGACTTGGTGTTATATGAAAATTAACATAATTTCAATGCTCTCCTGAATGAAAAAGGAAAATTCAGCCCTAATTGGTTAGGACCTTATGTCATCAAGGAAAACTATGGGCCCAGAGGCTACACATTAATGAAAATGAACGGTACACCTTTAAACAAACCTATCAATTGCATGCATTTGCATCAGTATTGAATATAGCATTCTCTCTTTTGAATAGTGTGTTAGACCGATATTATTAGATTAAGTAGATAGTTTCTATTTTCTCTAGCATTGCTTTCTTCTTCAACACATGATAATAGTGTGTGTCTTAGAGTTTAAGGGAATTGTTCCAATGATTTGAATAATTACTTTTGTTTTCATACTATTCAAAACCCTATATTTGTGTTATGTTAATTTAGATCCTTGTATGTATTTATCATTATTAGATCATAGGTGTATTTAAGTTAACATGGCATGCTTAATCACAATGTCACAGATAACATAAAATATTTAAATGGTTTAATTAGATTGCATAAAATATTAAGTCATGGAGATATTTATTACATATTCTTACAAAGGATATTTGACAAATCACATTGACATTTAATTCAAAACAAGATCATAAAAATATAAACATCAAATCTCATATATATATATATCATCAAAAGTTTAGGCACATATACATCACTAAATATAATGCTAATAAGGTCTATGACTCATAGACCCCTTAGGGGCTGGTGTCCTTTGTGGATATATGCAATCATGACATACTTGAGGATAACTGGATGCCCTCCATTAGTCCAGATACTCTCTCCTCTTTTATGAGTGCCTTGATGAACTCTCAGTCTATCTTCTCTTTGTTCGCCTATAACTGAGCAAGCTCCTCTCATAGCCTCGAGATATCTTCTCATAGGTCACCCTTTGTTCTATTGTTAATAAAACCTCGAGATGCTAGGAATTCTAAAAGCTTTGCTTGAAGTTGGTCAGCACAGCTGGTGGATCTCTCAGTTGTTGCACTTAATCTCATTACTCACTCATAGATATTTGTATGTTTCACCATAGAGGGTGGGGGAATGTACTCTGGTAGTGTATCATCCTCTACACACAATGGAGGCACTATCTTAGTGATCACTCACTGGTAGATCTTGCTCCGCTCTTGTCTGGATATTGCAAGATAGAAATCATAAGAATATCAATAAACATATTAATCATATATAAATCATATATACAAAAGATACAAACATAAGAAAATAACATAAATATCAAATCATCACCTAGAACCCCAGTCTGCCAATCAAGGTATGATCATACAATGGTGGTCTCCCTCTATGTAGGAGGTGTGGATGACCTACTACTACTAGCCTCCTAATGCTTGTGTGTTTGGATCTCTAACCTGGTTGTGGCATGTGATCTAGTGAATCTGGTAGGTGATGTCTCTCCCTTTTTGGGGGAAACCAGATCCTCCTCTACCTCATCAGTACCCTCACTCATAGATTGAGTCTTGTCCTCATCCTTATCCTCATCATCCTCATCTAAACCTAGAAAGATGACATGCATGGTGTCATCCTCATCTGTATCCCCATCTACCTGCTCCTAATATCTATCCTCCCTATGACCTGGAAGAGATTTGTCATGACCTATAGGGTGGTGTATAGGGAAGACTAGAGCTAGATAAGCTGCAACCCACCACTCATCATAGGCCTCGGTGGTACCTACGTCATCATCCTCGAATACTAGGGGAATATTAGGGCCCTCATCCTTTGAACCATTAATGTATACATCCTCAATAGTGAGACAATGAGTATCCCTAGGTCTGGAAGCACTCCATGCTAATCGTCGGTACATCGGTCTAGTCCACGGTGGTACCTAGATGTGTCCAAACTACCTCATAACACAATCATAGTAGAATGGTTTGACTATGTAATCGTGTCTGCCTAGAAGAAATCAATCAAGTAGTAATATATGTAGCACATGCATGTCATCTTCCCACTTGGGAATCCTACGATATGGTCTCCATCTGATATCATCCTCATCTAATCAATCAAAACTAATTCACCAGTGTAGTAAATCTCCCTCCTACAATGGTTGTCTCAGTGGATTACTGAATGCCTTTGGATAGCCCATCCCTGCTATGGTAGGAAACCATGTCAGCCTCATACATGTGATATGCTTGAAGCACCAAATCTATAGAAGTGTATAATGTACGATGTTGTCGATCTCTTGGTATAAAAAACATCCTAACTCATAGTATAGATGGGAAAGCATACTACAACCTCACGAATAGACTGTCCTTTGGTCCTCCATGCTCCTGATATTTTGTACAATTCCACCATCTAAAGGAGCTCCTCAACCATCTGGTACTAGTATGAGTGCTATAGTCATGATCAAGATCTGTTGTAGAAGTGGTGTTCGTGCATGTAGAAGCCATTTAATATCAATAGGTGGATCGATGCTTGAACAATAGATAGGTCACTCTAGACAATATATAATATCATCCCTCATCTATCTAAAGGATCTATCCACTACTAGGTGTACATGCTTTCCTTAGATGGGAATTTGTAGGATGTGGTGTATGTCCTCTAGAGTCACGATCATCTCCTTGGTAGGAAGATGGAAGGTGCATGTGTTCACATCCCATCTCTCTACTAAGGCTAGAAGCATAGCATCATGATACCTCATATGTGGCATGAGGTATACCAAAAATAATCCAACATCATTAAGAAGTGTGATCTCCTCTTCTGATAGTCAGGTGATAGAATCTTAGAGGAAACATAGTTGTCTCCCTCTAAGGTGTTGTTGAGCTCAAGGAGGAATCGAAAGAGAAAAATACATAATATAAATCCTAAATTCATTAATTATATAACACTACAGTTACTCTAAGACTCTTTTCAACCAATGTGGACACCTATGCCATCTTTGAACGGGGGGGTTTTGGACACTTTGCGCCAAAGTGGGACACTTTGCTCCAAAGTGGGACACTTTGCTCCAAAGTGGGACACTTTGCGCCAAAGTGGGACACTTTGCGCCAAAGTGGGACACCTTGTTCCAAAAAGGGGACATCGTGCACCGAAAAAGGGGACACCTTGCCTCAGAAAGGGAACACCTTATGCTAGAAAGGGGACACCTTGCACCAGAAAGGGACACTTTGTGACAAAGAGGGACACTTTGTGATAAAGAGGGACACTTTGTGACAAAGTGGGACACCTTACACCAAAAAGGTGACACCTTGCACCAAAAAGAGGACACCTTGCACCAAAACGGGGACACCTTTCCCCAAAAATGGGATACCTTTCCCTAGAAAGGGGACACCTTGTGCCAAAAAGGGGACACCTTGCCCCAGAAAGGGGATACCTTGCACTAGAAAGGGGACACCTTGTGCCAGAAAGGGACACTTTGCAACAAAGAGGGATGCTTTGCACCAATCTTTTCAAGGGTCTTAAAATCACTCTAATTACATGAAAATGTATAGGAAAAGCATGAAAATGATGAAAGAGCAAAGCATAATCTACTCACCATTTGTCGAAGTGTGCCTCATGCCAACTCACTTTGAATCATGTCCAATCTATGGGGCTTGTAGGTCCTTTCACTTAGCATCCTCAATTACTCTACACCAAGGTAATTTTCAAAAATGTAAATGTCAATTGAATAGTGAAGAGTGTTGTTTTCATTAGTATATAGTAAAACCCTAGTAAACAAAGCTTATTCATTTAAAGGGAATTTTATTCAAATTAGCATATTAGGGGCTATAGGACTCCATTTTCAATGACATTTGTTGTGTTGGATTCATTATTCTACTCCCGCTCTTATTAGATTTCTATCACTATGTGGTATGGTACTTGGAAACACCCTATGATATGACCTAGGTAATTCGATATGGTTTCATATTCACCCTAATTTCACCTCTGTAAAGCAAGTAGTATCAGGGGGCATACATCTACCTCAAATTCAATTCTCCATAGAAGTTTGATAAGAGGATTTTTTAGAAACTAACGAATTTGTGTTGTAGGATGTGGATCCTTTAACATTGTGGTCTTGAAAGTAACTATAGTGGGGGCTTCATTCTCTCTAATCAATCCATATGAGTATCCTTTTAATGGAATTTTATTTCCTTTAGCTTGCATATGCACTTAGTATCACATGGCAGCTAAAGTGGGGGCTAAATATAGTGGAAAAAAAAGTAAACCATTTTTCATACCTAATTTGGGAATAATAAATATTAAATTAACTTAATTATGTATGTGTTTAGTGTTGTAATGTGTCTCTCATATTCGCCTTGAGCCTAGGGCTCTTTTGGATAAAATGGACTTAATTGTGCCTTATTTAAGGTGGTGTAAAGTGTTTTCTTACACTTTTACACTAATCTAGGGATTAATTAATTAATTGAGGTTAATTATAGCTTAATTGGCCCCTCAAATTCAAATCCAAGCCTTATTTATTGTATTTTCCAAAGGATAAATCCTGACACTCATTAATAATGTTGCATAACACTTAATTTGGCAAGGTTTGAGTCCTAGGATAGTGACCTAGGACCCATTCATCACCTGGAAAATGGGTCCTCACTATGTCCTATGACCCCCTTTTTACATGTTATTTCACCTCCCCAAAACTTGGTCCTATTTAATTGTTCTGGGACCCATTCACCCAAAGTGGCAAATGGGTCCTCCTTAACTAAGGACACCCCTTTTTGAACTTATCTGCGATAGGATTTTAATGATTTTGAATCCTAGATCTGATGTTGTCTTTTCTTATTTATATTTTGGGATTAAATCTAAAGTTATGTATAGATATAAGGTTATTTTGTATAACTTTCAACTCGAAGAGCTAAGCAACCTAAGAAGCAAGAGATTTTTCATAAGGTCAAGCATTCATATTCAAGAAGCAAGAAATGGTGAAGCTTTGGAGCAACATTAGAAGTCTTCAAGCTTATTTTGTGTCAAAGGTCAAGCATTATCAAAGTATTGGTGATAGATTCCTATGGCGAATCATGATGGATTCTAGGCATTAGGAGATGAACAAAATATACGACCAAGCCTGAATTGTTTCCTAAGTAATTCCATCTTCTATGATCATTCTATTTTGCATCCCAAAGAGAGGTATATTTAGATTTTGTGGCTTATTAAAGGGCTTTGGGATCTCCTAGAGTAGGTCACTTGCGTTGTTCATGTTTCATTTTAGGATCCTATTCTAACAAACTTGAATGGGATTGCTTTGCATTGCTAGAGATCTTAATCTTAGACACACTTAAGGTTAAGATTGTACACACACTTCATGTTTCTGATTTTCATTCATCATCAAGGTTTAATTACCAAAATTTAGATTTGACTTAGGAAAACCCCTATCCACCCAAAAACTTCAATATTTTTTAACATATTATTAGCAGATCCATATCTGTAAGTGAGAGTTTCAAGTTATAGAGGAGTGCAGATTTGGAACTTAAATATTAGATTCATAGTTTTCCAAAAGATCCTACTAGGACCCATTCGCCACCTAGTGAATGAGTCCCTGTTAGGGCTTCAGGGATAGTATATTTTCACTTTTTTCAAGCTTCATTTCAAAACTGAATTCCCCAAATAGGTACACTAGGACCCATTTCCCACCTGGTGAATGAATCCTTGATAAAGTGTTAGAAATAGCAAGATATGATCTGGTGCAAAAAATTCCCTATTCTTTATTTTTCTAGAAAAGTTATAGTTTCTTTATTTTTTGTGTTAGATTCATTCATTGTATTTGATAGACCTAGAATTAGGGCTAATTTACTAGTCCAATTTCAAGTCTGAGACGCGAATTGTGATTTAGCTCACCACCCTATCCTTGTATAAAGGAGAGATTGCAATCCCCAGATCTTGATTTGGATCACCTCCTTAGGTTGATTATCACTTCAAGGTTTTCGATTTCATTTCTCGAGTGAAATACTTGAAGAAGAGGGTTGCAATACAACCCCCTTTTTCTTTGTTTCACCACCCAAAAAACCCTATTTTTCAACATTTCATTTTTGTGAACCCAACTTTTGAGCATCATACCTTTGCTGATTTGGAGACCATTTTCAGCGCTAGATCTTGGTTTTGCATTGATTTGAATTAAATTTTATTTTTATCTCATTTAAGGCTCTTAACTTGCATTAGTTTGCATATCATTTAATGTTTTAGGTTTTCATTTTTCCACTCTTTAAAATCTAAAAAATTCAAAAAAATAATTCATTTTGCATAGTGTTTACTAGCATTGCATCATCATTAATTTACATTTGAAAATTGAATCAAAATTGAATTTCAAATTAAGTCCCCTAATTTTTCATTTAGCAATATTTTGTATTTGTATTTAGACTTAATTTTATATTAAACTAAAATTGTAACCACCTATCTCATTCTAGAATCTGAAAACCATAAGAATCAAGTCAAAAATCTATAAATTCATTTTTCAAAACCCTAAGCTAGGACCCATTCACATATGGGTGAATGAGTCCCTTAATAGGTATTTTTCCTACAATTTTGGGCATTAAAATCTCTATTTTTGCATTCCATTTTGTTGTTTTTGCATTAAAATTAATCATATTAAGCATAATTTTTCAATTCAGTGCATTGTTTCAGTTGAAATTTTCATTTAAAAGACATCACATTTAGGTTTTTACATAGCATAATCACAAAATTATCTTGCTTAAAATCTAAAAATTTCTTATTGCATTGTACTTTACATTCTAGGCTATTTCATTATATTTTACCTTTTATCCATTTTGGGTGCATGTAGATTTTGTGAAACTTATACTAGCTTCACAACTTGGTGTCCTATTTCCAATACTATTGTGAGGCATAGTTTGAGACTCATATCATCCTACAATGCACCATTCATTGTGGATCTTAGGTTTTCTAACTCTTTCACTCAATGTTGACACTAGTCATCCCCATATGGATCATAACCTTAACACTTCATTTCCCATGACTTCCCTACCTACACCTAATGTGAATTATTTTAATACAATGATTGCTAGTTTCCCTCATGAAAAGATTCATAAAATGGATGAAGAGTTAGGGAAATTGCAAAACTTTATAATTTTTAAGCCATCGACCTGATGTAGTTCCTATAATAAAAACATAAGAGATTTACTTAAAGCTAAACAAGGACTAGAAATGGTGTTTGGCCTTCATCACTTCCTAAAAAATAACATAAGAAATTAAGAAAAGAACATTATAAATCATTTCCTCAACTTCATTGAAGTTCAACCTCATAAGGGCCTTGTAAGGAAAGCTAAGGTGGAAACAACTCTCCTAACGCCAAAATATCGTGGAAGAATGCAGATACTTTTAAATTTTCAATTACAGACCAATTAAGATACAATTTGAAAGCAATAATAGAAATAGAGAAATAATCATACACAGATGAACACCAGATTTACGTGGGAAAACCCTTATGGGAGAAAAACCCACCACACCAAGAAAAACCCCTTTGTATTATAGTAATGAAATTACATATAGAGTATAGCTTCACTCTCTCTAATGTCAATTTACACCAGCATTCACAATGAACAACCTTGTACAGAATATTCAAGTTACAATAATCTCAGAATTGAATTCACTAATCACTCATCGAGCTATTCATCCAACTGTTCATACAACCATCAAACTGATCACAATCTTCAACCTTTGAGTAAATCCATGACGCCTATGGTTTGTTGATCTTCCTCTTAGTAACGGCCACAGCAGTCCAATTGCTAGCGGTTCCCATTCTGCTCCCTGATTGGTCGAGGACAAACCATGTAGGATAGTCAATCGGTCAAAGGTGTTCAAAATCTATTCGCATGTCAGTGAGACACTAACCGTGTCTCCCCGATGCCATAAGACTCGATTGAAGTTATCACCAAGAGTCTTGACCATCGACAAGAAATT